>CAUYQG010039747.1:0-19060 GCA_963574415.1 Tarsius wallacei | reverse complement strand
ATGTTCCTGGTGCCTGATGAAGTTGCACATCTTTCCGTGTTTAGCCATTGACGTGTCTTCTTTGAGATGTGTCTGTTCAAAATGTCCATTCAGATGTTTTCACCAGAATGATTGTGAAGAGCAGTCTTAGCACAGCCGAGTCAGGATTGGCCGGGACAGACGTCCGAGTTCTCCTCTCTCCCCCCGGGACCTTCCTGCCCTGGCGGTGGGGTCCAGAGCCAAGGGTGTCTTGCTTCCACTTTACAATAGCGATTTGTGTGTTGATTACATCTTAAGCAAAGTTTAAATAAAACATTTAATGCAAGCCTGACTGAAATGAGGATGTCCTAAGTCAGGTAGGACAGTGAGGTGGGGTGAGTGTGGTGGCGAAGTTCCAGAGGTGGTGGGTCTCTCCCCAGCATCACAGTGGCTAGACCCTGGGAGCCGCACGGCCGGGACTGTGTGCTGGTCAGCAGGGGGCGCCTGAGGCCGCTCCCCAGGGCCTGTCCCGGAGCCAGAGCCGTGCACCCTGCACGGAGCCGGTGACCATGAAGACGTGGCCGAGACACCACTAAATTACATCCACTATTTTACATTTGTATTAGAACAAGCTGCCTTCCTGGTAGAGTCCCTTGGGGATGGGGGGAAATGACTCCCTCCTCCTCCCTAAATTAATACTTTGAACACATAGGGCAGCAAATGCAATGTATTCATAGCAGCCTTTGAATTTCATGGTTCATGTGCGCCTTGCGACACAATCCTCTGGCCTCTCCTGTGAAGCATTAACAGTGGCACAAAGCAGTCTGAGTGAGTGACACCTGCACGTCTCAGTGGCAGGTCCTCTCAGCATGGTAGAAGCCATGGTGGCTGGGCCCTTCCCCTTCAGCGTGGTGGGAGGAGGGTGTGACGCTGCCCGTTGCCTGCAAGACGGTCTAGAGGCTGGGCCACGAGGACTTGGTGCCACAACATGGTTGATCTGACAGCAGTAACTTGTCCCATCCCAAGACACCATCTGATGACTCCCCCACCCTGGGAGAGGAGGAGGATGAGGGTGCATGGCGGGCAGGTTTGCTGGCAGTTCTGCTGCAGGTGTGAGTGCCACAACTGTGCCCAGGTCCCTGGGTGGGTGGTGGCCTCGGCGCTACTATCGCCTCTGAGCCAGCAAGGGTGGGAAGATGCAGGGAGCACCTGGCTCTGGACCAGCAGCTCTGCACCCATGGGCTCTTCACCCATCTGTATCTGGCTGGGGTGCCACAGGCCTGTCCATGTGCTGTGTGGAGGCCACCTCCGCCTCTCTTGGTGGCAGCTGGGATTGGAAATGGTGCAGAAAAGCCTAAAGCACCACATGTTGCCAGGCAGGATGGGTCCTCCTCTGTTGTCCTTTGTCACCTGGGCCACTTGGTTGTCCCTAGCACTGGGCAGGATCGCGCAGCTTGTGCCATGTGGTCTGAAGGGAGGGTTTACATGGTTGGTCATGTGGCACTGATGCTGATGCCTGACTTGTGTGTGTTTCTGGTTGAAATGGAAGGACCTAGAGACTTTCCAGCTGTAAGACAGACGATCAGGGCCTGTAGGAAAACTCGGAAGTGGCATTTGGAAAAAACAGCATAGGTGGTGGCTCCTTGGGTGACACTTGTACAGCCATAGTGCCGTCTATGCTGCCCCATGATCTTACCCAGCCTGCAGCACCCCGCCATTCATGACCCACATCTGTGTCCTTTTGTGCATGGGGGGCTCCTTTCTGAAAGGGCTCCTCACACACAGGTGCCACATGCAATCTAGGAGCCCAGTGCCTGTGATTCTGTGCAGAAACATGGGAGGTTCAGGGGAGGGAGTGTCCATGGGCACATATTCTGGGAACAGATGCGAACAGGTGTGTCCCATGAATGCACCCATATCTGTCCACAGCTGTGTCCTGGGAACATGTGTGTGTCTTGTGAACAAGTGTGCCCTGTGAACATGTGTGCCCTATGAAGTGTGTCACATGAATACACCATGTCTATGCCTAGGTGTGTCCTGTGAGCAGGTATGTCTCCATTAGATGAGACACACCACCAGGGCAGGGGATTCCCACAAAGAAACCACATTGCAGGCTGTCTGCTCCTTACCTGCTGAGCAGTAACTGACAGAGCCTGCGGTACTCACAGTGCTTCTGGTGTGTCATAGCTGCTGCTCAAGCACTGGTGCTGAGAGGTTGTCAAATTGGAAATGTAGATTCAGGTATTCTCCTAAAGCTTCCTGTGGGTCAGGTGATGCTTCCACTCAGAATGCCAAAGGTCATGGCAGATCCTTCAGCAGACCCCCAGCCCCACTGACATCTTGGTTTTGGACTCCTGTGTAAGCCGCCCATCTGTGGTGCTTTATCTTGGTGGCCCTGGGAATGAGGATGGCTGAGTAAGAGATAGAATGAGGGGCAGGGCTAAGGTCACTGAGTCCAAGGAGAACGTGATGGCCCCCATTGAGGGGTGAGCAGGTCTTCTGTGACTCCATGGAGCAGAACTGCCATCTGATGCAGGAGTGATACTCTCACATGCCACATGGGTTCCGGAAGCCTCTCAGGGTCAAGCCCATTCCTGCTGCCCCTGCCAGTGCCAGGCGGGACCCCACAGTACACCAGGACATTCCTCTCTCCAGCAGACTTGAGCTGGCTGAGCTCAGCCCTTTGGCACTTTCTAGGGTTAAGACCATGACTGTCTATGTTAAGTCCTTTCTGCTCTATAGGTTTTCTGTGTAGGAGGTTTCATTTTTTATCTTTTTAAAGGATGTTTCTTCAAGCGTGAGGGATGAAGGCCACAACTTGGGTCATTTCACCCAGATTTTCAGTTTGGGTAGGATGGTTGCTTCAGCTGTGGATGAGTGTGGCTGCTGTTTCTGGGATGTGCTGCTGGCTATGAGTGTCAAGTTCTGCTCTGAGCCTCGTGTCCTCATGGCAGTGGTTGGCCCCGAACTGGGGATTGCTTGAGACACTTCCGCTCAGTGCCCTCCGGTGTTTCCCACCTGCAGCAGGTGGACACACAGGCATTTCCTTCATGCACCTATGCCCCCGGGGTGTGGGGTGGACCCAGTAGTCGCTCTGCACTGCCCCCTCTGTCCTAGCCTGGGGCTCCAGCCATTTGGGCAGGTGTGCGCTGGGGCCCTCTCACGCAGTCACCTGCACTAAACTGCATGTAACTCTGTCCTTCTCACCCTGCAGAGTCTGTAGACGAGGCAGCGCCCGGCTTCCAAATGAACAACCGGAAGGAAGATATGGAAATCACGTCCCACTACCGGCACCTGCTGCGTGAGCTGAATGAGCAGAGGCAGCACGGCGTGCTGTGTGACGTGTGTGTGGTGGTAGAAGGCAAGGTCTTCAAGGCACACAAGAACGTGCTGCTGGGGAGCAGCCGCTACTTTAAGACGCTCTACTGCCAGGTGCAGAAGACGTCTGACCAGGCCACTGTAACGCACCTGGACATTGTCACTGCCCAGGGCTTCAAGGCCATCATCGACTTCATGTACTCCGCCCACCTGGCCCTCACCAGCAGGAACGTCATTGAGGTGATGTCGGCCGCCAGCTTCCTGCAGATGACGGACATCGTGCAGGCGTGCCACGACTTCATCAAGGCCGCGCTGGACATCAGCATCAAGTCGGATGCCTCAGATGAGCTCACAGAGTTCGAGATCGGTGCCCCAGCTGGTGGCAGCACGGAGGCACTGATCTCTGCAGTGATGGCCGGGAGGAGTATCTCACCGTGGCTGGCCCGGCGCACCAGTCCTGCCAACTCCTCTGGGGACTCCGCCATTGCCAGCTGTCATGAGGGGGGCAGCAGCTACGGGAAGGAGGACCAGGAACCCAAGGCCGATGGCCCTGATGACATGTCTTCACAGTCGCTGTGGCCTGGAGACGTGGGCTATGGGTCCCTGCGCATCAAGGAGGAGCAGATTTCACCTCAGTACGGTGGGAGCGAGCTGCCCTCTTCCAAGGATGGTGCGATCCAGAACTTCTCAGAGCCGGGCCCTGGGGATGGCTGGCAGCCCACGGGCCGGAGGAAGAACCGGAAGAACAAGGAGACCGTGCGGCACATCACACAGCAGGTGGAGGATGACAGCCGGGCCAGCTCCCCGGTACCATCCTTCCTGCCCACGGCAGGCTGGCCATTCAGCAGCCAAGACTCAAGTAAGCCTTTCCTCTGTGGTGGGCGGGGTCGGCCCTGGAACCCTGTGTGCTGAGGCCTTGTAGCTGCTTGTTTTGGGGTGAAGTGGTGCCTTTCCGGGCTTGCAGGTGGCTTTCCGTGGTCACCTCCTTTCACAGCAGATAGCATGAATATGCCTGATGCATCTCAAAGGCCAGGGAAACTGCAAGGCCCCAAGGATCCCCTGTGTGTCCATTCCATCAGCACAGTACTGGGGTCACTGACACACTGGCTGCCTGGTCAGGGCTCGTCCAATGCTGGGGCACTTGGGTCGGGTGTGGGGTGGCAGCAGGGGCTCTCTGTCAGCCCCGCTTTAAGTGGTGGCTTGGCACGCGGGGTCTGCTCCCTCTGGTGTACACTGGCTGGTAGGCAGTGCCATCAGTGCAGATGCTGCCTTATCTCCTTCCCCCTCCCCCTCTTCCCTCCCTGCAGCCTTGGCCACTGTTACAATGAATGCTGAGTGAGACATCACTGCCTGTCCTTGGTGCCTCAGTGGCCTGGGCCTAGGCTGATCTGAGGTTCTGGCCAGGAAGCAGTCTCTCACAGGGGGTCCTCGCCTCTGCTCGTAGGTGTAGGTTCCAGTAGTTAGACCAGCAGACATCACGACTCATCCTTATCTCATTGGATGGTGCTATGCGGGGCAAGTCCTCTCATTCGAATCCCTCTTTGGACCCAGCATGTCATTCACTGCAAGAGTTTCAAGGGTCTGCGTTTGGCTTCGCAGAGCTGGACCTCACACCCCAATGCTTGTTTCATGTCTGTCTCCCAGACTAGTACGTTATAAATTAAACGTTTACTGAGTCCCAGGTTCTGTTCCTGTGCTGAGCACATGATAAGATGGTGGCGGCCACTGAGCCCTTGCTGAGTGGCAGGCATGGTGGGGCCTTAGCATCTGCTCTTCCTCCCAGACCACAGTCCACATCAGGGAGGGGTGTTTGGAGCCAGGTATGGTGGCATACATCTGTAGTCCTAGTGACTCTGGAGGCTGGGGCAGGAGGATCGCCTGAGCCCAGGAGTTTGAGGCTGTGGTGAGCCATGATTGTGCCACTGCACTTCAGCCTGGGCAACAGAGTGAGATCCTATTTCTAAAAAAAGACAGAGAGAGAGAGGAGAGAGGGAGAGGAGAGACAGAATGAGAGAGAGGGGAGATAGAGGAGAGAGAAGGAAAGCGAGGAGAGAGAGAAGAGAGTGAATGAGAGAGAAAAGAGTGGGAGAGAGGAGAGGGGGAGAGAGGCGATTTAATGAGAGCAGAGATGGAAGCTTCCTAGCAAGTTCTGCCAGGGGAGAAGCCCCCCAGGCTGAAGGTTAAGATTGACTTGGGATTGCGTGAATGGACAGAGGTGGGCAGAGAACAGCTGACTATGGTCCTAAGCCCTGGAGAGTGTCACACGTGCTGGGCATGCTTGTGAGTGTGGATGGGAGAGCCTTCTTGGGCAGATTGGGTAGGGTCCCTTGGGTGTCCGTGCTCCTCCTGTCCTGGGCTGAGGGTTCCCTTTCAGCTAGGAGAGAGTGGGCAGGAAGGGTGCCCCCCAAGGGCCCACATACTGCAGTAAAGCCAGCTAGCTTTTGTTGTGGTAAAATGTACATAACACCAACACCATCATCCTAATCATTTTTAAATGTACAACTCTCTGATGTTAAATTCAGTCATGTGTCGCTTATGACTGAGAGGGACGTTTTCTCAGAAATGTCAGGCAGTTTTGTCATGTGAACATCATGGAGTGTAATACAGCTGGAAGGTGTGGCCTCCTGCACGGGACGGACCTCATAGCAGGTGTCACCACCCTACTGAACACCACAGGCCACTGTGACATTGTGGACATTGTGTGTTAAACATGGAAGAGGCGTGGGAGCAACATGGCCCAACAGGCAAAAAGTGGCTTAGCTGTGCCTGCCTAGGGCACTCACCATGCCCAGAGCAGGATGAGAGTCACCCTGGGGAGCCATGAGCCATGGGAGTGGGAGTGAAGGCCTAGGATGGGACTGTGCACCACTGTGGCTGCTGTGAACACTGCACACAGTAGTGGCACTCGATATGGTGGCTGTGGTGTCACTGGGTGGTAGGCATATCCCACTCTGTTGTCATCTGGGGGCCAGTGCCATGTGGGCGGGCCCCTGTGGCACATGGTGTCCAGCCACCATGGCTGCCTGTTTCCAGACCATTTTCATCATCCCAGATGGCAGCTCCATGTCTGTGAAGCAGAGACTCCCATAACCACCACCTGTCTCATTGTTGCTGTGTGTTCCTAGCACCGAGCTCAGGGCCAGACCCTGGGTGCTCAGTAAATGCTGGTCAGTTGGACTTTCTCACCCTCGAGCTGAACGGTTCTCTGTGACAGGCTGTCCTGGGCACTGGAGGGTGTCAGTGGCATCCTCACCTCCACCTACCAGATCCAGGAGCCCCCCTTGTGACGGCCAGTCGTGTCTCCAGACATTTCTAGAGGTCCCCTGGAGACATACCCTTGGAACCACTGGAGTTTGAATGAAATCAGAAGAATGTTGTTTCCACGGTGATAGAAAAATTGTCAGACGGAGAGTACACAGGAAGCAGGCAAGGGACAGTGACCGTCTGCCTGCTGGTAACTCTGTTTACTCTCCCATCAGCTCCGACTAAGACCTGGAAAGCTTTGGTCCCTGGTGAAGACGAGGCTTGGTGGGCATGTTCTGAGGTTTACAGATGCATGCGGGGTCTGCTGTCAGTACAGTGTGGCCCTTGCCACCGACCCCAGGACACCTTGCTGAGCATGTCCATAGGTCCCAGGCAGGTGACGGACTGGAGGCCTGTATTTTATGAGTCCATCAAGATATTAAGAAACCATACACTCCTGGAGCCTGTGGGCTGAGTGCTTTAAATGCAGTTGTCTAGCAGAAGGTGTTTTTAGAATCCAACAAGTGATTTTGGCTGTATACTTTTGTTAGAGTCTAAAATTCCTGGGGTTTCCAAGGCAACTGTGAAACTCTTCACTAGATTATTCTGAGTTGCTAAGATGAGGCCGTGAGGCTGTGGGCTTGTCGGGTGGTTTCGCCCACGCCCGGGTGGACAGTCAGCCCTGAGCTCTGTCCTGTGCCTGGGCCTGGCCAGGATTTGGAAACATAAATCATGACCCCTGACGGAGGCCATTTTGTTTCCATTAAAGATTTGTTACATCTTATTTTTAAATATTTTAATTTAAAAATGATTTTTATTTTTTGAAACAGGGTCTCACTCTATCACCCAGGCTGGCATGTAGTGGTACGATCATAGCTCACTGCAGCCTTGAACTCCTTGGCTCAAGCGATCCTCCTGCTTCAGCCTCCCAAACAGCTGGGACTACGGGTACCACCATGCCTAGCCTTAAGTCTTAGGAGAAGAGAATATTTTATTCTCAGCCCTTGTATAGAAGAAAGAAGTTTTGAAAAAAGCATGTACCTAACACTGTAGAGGGGTAGACATTGTCTCAGGAATCCCCTCAGGCCTCCAGCCCCTCCTTGCCCACAGCAGCCACCTGTTTGGCCTTTACCACAGCAGCTGGCTCTTTTCTGAAAGGTGCTTGTCTGCAGGAAGTCAGGCAGGTGTCCTCTGCAGCAAGGGGCTCTTCCTCCATTGAGTGACACACGCTGTGGTGCCTGCTACAGTTCACGCCTTTGTTATGGGGACATCGTGGCCACCATCTGCATACCCCCTGTTGGTCTTGTCTCTTGGAGATAGACATTGGGGCAGCTGCCTGTTTCTGCTGTTGTGAATGAAGCTTCTGGGAAGACTCTGTGGACATACATTGTTATTTCTCCTGAGTAAACACCCAAGGGTGGAGAGGCCAGGTCACAGGGAAGGGATGTGTTTGCATTGACAGCAGTCGCCGACCTTTTCCTCAGTGGGCACTGTCTCCCCCCATGTGGACGAGGAGTTGGCTTTCCTCCTCCTTGCCAGCTAGCTTGTTGTGTCTTTCTCATGTTAGCCAGTCTCGTGGAGGGTTGGTGAGTCTTGACACATGCACACACAGAGACATCTCCCTTCCCAAAGCTCCCATGTGCCCTTTCCTATCAGCCCCTGCCCCAGGGCAGCCATTACTGTGGACCACATGGATGGGCGCATCTCCCCACAGATATGCTTGTATCTGGCTTATTTTACTCATCTTTTTTTTCCATTTTGAGATCTGTAGATTCACATGCAGTTGCAAGAAATAATACAGGCTACTCCTGTATGTCCTCTGCTTGGGTGGAGGGTTTTTCCTCTCCAAAACTCATAAAGAAGTTTAATTGCCATTGTAATGGTATTGAGAGTGGGGGCCCTAAGAGGTGATAAGGCCATGAGGGTTCCTCCCTCGTGGTTTGGGTTGGTGCTGTTAGGAAAAATGCAGGTCTCTAGCTGAGGTGACATAGCGAGTCCTCGTCTCTACAAAAAACATTTTACCAAATCAGCCAGGCGTGGTGCATGCACCTATGTTCCCAACTACTTGGGAGGCAAAGGCAGGAGGGTCGCCTTATCCCAGGAGGTGGAGGCTGCAATGAGCTGTGAGTGTTCTACTGCACTCCCGCCTGGGTGACAGAGAGACCCCCCAACTGAAAAAAAAAAAGAAAAGAAAAAGGCAGGTTGGCTTCTCTCTTGCCTTCTTTCCCTTCCACCTTCCACATGTTATGATGCAGTAAGGAGGCCATCACCAGATGCTGGCACCTTGATGTTGGACTTCCCAGCCTCCAGAGTTATGAGAAATACATTCTGTTGCTTATAACATACCCCAATTGGTGGTGTCCTCTTATATGGCACAGCACGGACTAAGCCACCCATATGCAGTCTGCCCAATGGTGATGTTTTGCAAATTGTAGTCATAGTGCCACAACCAGCATGTGATGCTGATGCAGTACATTGGCCTCATTCAGATTCCTCCATCTTACTTGTGCTTGTGTGAGCTAGTTTTATGCATTTAGCACCTGGATAGGGGCTTAGCCCGCACACCTGAGCCCGAACAGCTGCATCACCACAAGCCCCCTTGTGTGGCTTCTTCCCAGCCCCACCCCTGCAGCTTGCCCTCTAGCTCTTTGGTTCTCAGCACGTTTGCGAGTCTCTTTCTTGCTGCTGTATGCATCAATAAGTCACTCTTTTTACTGTCAAATTGTACTCTGTTGTCTGACTGTAACACAGCTTGCTTTTGCTTATTCATTCACCTGTTGATGGACATTTGGGTTATTTCCAGCTTATGGCTATTATGAATAAAGCTTCTGTGAACATTTTTGGGCCAGTTTTTGTGTGGATATCTGTTTTGGCTCCTTGTGGGTGAATATGCAGGCATGGAATCGCTGGGCTGTAGAGCAGTGTCTGTTTAACTTGATGAGAAACCGCCAGACAGTTCCTCAGTGGGTGTGTGCATTCACACTCGTACCAGCGGCACATGCATTCCCTTTGCTCTAGTTTCTCACCATCAGTTGTTGTGGTTCATCTTTTAAATTGCGGCCATTCTGAGCCAGGCTCGGTGGCTCAGCCTGTAATCCCGCGCTTTGGGAGGCTGAGGTGAGTGGATTGCCTGAGCCCGCGGGTTCGAGACCCGCCTGGGCAACTTGGCGAGACCTCATCTCTACAATAAATCAAAAACTAGCCGGGCGTAGTAGCGCGCACCTGTAGTTCCAGCTACTTGGAAGGCTGAGGCGGAAGGATCGCCGGAGCCCGGTAGGTCGAGGCTGCGGTGGCCGGGAGCGACCACTGCACTCCAGTCTGGGCGATAGAGTGAGACTCCAACTCAAAAAAAACAAACAAAAAAGCAAATAAATTGCGGCCATTCTGGCTAAATTCTGAGGGCGGGAATGGCATCACTCTAGGGCCTTTAATTGCATTTCTTTGATGGCTGATAATGTTGAGCTTATTTTCTTCGTATTTTTTAGCCATCCACATATCTTTTTTTCTAAAGTATCTGTTCAGGTCTTTTTGTCATGTATTATTATTATTATTATTATTGTTATTTGAGTCAGGGTCTCACTCTGTTGCCCAGACTGGAGTGCAGTGGCATGATCATGGCTGACTGTGGCCTCAACTTCCTGGGCTCAGGCAATCCTCCTGCTTTAGCCTCCCAAGTAGCTGGGACTATAGATATGCACCACCACACCTGGCTTATTTTTTAAATTTTTTGTGGAGACAAGGTCTTGCAGTGTTGCCCAGGGTGGTCTCAAACTCCTAGGCTTAAGCGATTCTCTCACCTCAGGCTCCCAAAGTGCTCAGATTATAGGCGTGAGCCACTGTGCCTGGCCTCCGCCATGTTTTAACTGGTTGGCTTGTGTTGTGAGTTTTGAAATGTTGCCATGTGAGAGGGCATGTCCTGGTTTTAGTTATGATGAACATTTTTCATGTGCCTGTTTGACATCAACATGTCTTCTTTGGGGAAGTATCTATGCCCTTTTTTAAATTACTGAGCTGTGAGAGTTCTTTATATATTCTGGTTACAACTCCATCAGGTTTGTGTCTTACAAATATTTTCTCTCATTTTTTCACTTCACAGTGTGTTTTGAGGAGCATACATTTCTAATTTTGCTGAAGTTCAATTTGTGAACTTTAAAAAAATGGTTCATGCTTTTTTGGTCCAACCTGAGAAATCTTTGCCTAGGTCACAAAGACTTTCTCCTGTGGTTGTTTTCTAGAAGTTTTATAGATTTAAGTGTAACAGTTAGCCTGTGATTCAGGTTGGCTTTTGCAGGGGGTTTGTAGTCTACTGAGATTTACTCTTACATGTGATGTTCACGGCCCTTGCCAAGAACTCTGTCTCTTATCCATTGAGTTACTTTCCAACTAACTATATATATAAAACATTCAGGAGAAGTCTAGGAGGTTGTGAAAGCTTTTTGATAGTTATAGTAGACAAGGACACTTGATTTTAATGTGGATAAGAAACTTTAGAAATAGAGTAAATTTTAAACACTCAAAGTGAGAAAGTAAAAATGTCTAGGCAGAGAACATCTGTAAGCATTATTCTGCATAATTAACTTTCTTGAGCTCTGTTTTGTGTGGGCTGGGGGTTTCAGCAGAAGTTGAGGCATAAACTGCTTTTTAAAGTTAAGGTTGGGTCTGGCCTGAGCCCTAGCCATGGGAGGACAGAGTCTGTGTGTCCCCGCTTCCAGAACTTCTCGAGGCAAAGTCAGCCCAGTGGTTTTCCACTTTCCTTGAGTCTAGAGTGTTCCAGAAGTCTCTGTTGTGTTGCTGTTTGTGCATCACCTACACATAGGCCTGTCGGGTGAGTGAGCATTTCTACAGGTGCAGAATCTGTAGAAATGCTCTCAAATGCATGTGCAGCCTCAGTCGCTTGGAGGCTGGGTGTGGTAATCCCAGCACTTTGTGAAACTAAGACACGAGGATCACTTGAGCCCACGAGTTTGAGATCAGACTGGGCAGCATAGTGAGACCTCATCATCTCTACAAAAAAATACACAAATTAGCCAGGTGTGGTGGTATGCATTTGTAATCCCAGCTACTTGGGAGGCCAAGGCAGGAAGATAGCTTGAGCCCAAGAGTTCGAAACTGCAGTGAGCTATGATTGTGCCACTGCACTGTAGCCTGGGTGACAGGGGAAGACCCTGTCTCTAACAAACAAAATAATTGTAGTGTGGAGATGTTGAGAATCCCAACAGTGGAATCCTACAGGCCCTGGCATGAAGTTGACTTCCTTCCCCACCCTCCTCCTCATCCTCCTCCTGCTCTGTGACGCCAGTGACCTCAGTTCCTGGGCCCAGACACCTTTCTTTCTCCTGTTCTGTCACCTGTTTTACCCACTTTGGAACCAACACTGCGTGATCTAGCGTAATCTTTTTTTTTTTTTTTTTTTTGAGCTAGAGTCTCACTCTGTCATCCAGGCTTGAGTGCAGTGGTGTGCTCATGGCCACTACAGCCTCTACCTGCAGGGCTCAGACGATCCTTCTGCCTCAGCCTTCCTAGTAGCTAGAACTACAGGTGTGTGCCAACAAGCTTGGCTAATTTTTCTTGATTTATTGCAGAGACGAGGTCCAAGCTGGTCTCAAACCTCTGGGCTCAGGTAATCCTTCCGCCTCTGCCTCCCAGGATTGAGCCACCGTGCCTGGCTCTCTTAATCTTTTAAAAAGTTGACTGATTTTCATGATAGTCTCTTTTCTGTGGGTCACATTTCAAAATGTCAGGCTGTGTCATTTATAGGAAAAGGGAGAGCACCCTTTCCTGCTCTAGACACAACCTTGACATTTAACTTTTAGCCCTTTGCAATTAGGTTTTGATGTTTTTGATGCTGTCTACTTCCTTAATGAAAACGTGGTGACCTGGGTGTGTCTCGCCTGCCCTACATGGGTGTGTGGTCACTCTCTGCTGTCACACTTGTGTGTGTGTCAGATGCCACAGATTCCAGGTTGGACCCCAGAAGGAGCTGCTCATAGACTTTGCCCCTTTACCGGGGTGGGGGGTAGAATCTTCCTCTCGAGTTACCACAGCATCTGCAGTGTCTTTGCTCTCTCTGCAGAGGAAGGTGTCCTCACTCCCCGTGGCTGGAAGACCTCCCCTGTGGTGGGGCCTATCTACCTGCAGACCCGCCTGTCTACTGCTCCCCCACTGTAGGCCCAGCCTTAGGCATCCTGTCGAGGGGACATCAGTGTGTCTCCCCAGAGTCTCCCTAGTCATGAAAGCAGATGGCCTATGGCTAGATCATATACCAAGAAGGAAGCAAAATCAAGTGCTGAACACAGGGAACCCCATAGCAGAGGACCAGGTTAGCGGTGTCCTGGCGGGGGGACCTTGGGCTGCAGCAGGATCAGGGCGAGTGGATGGGCATCTGCTGGGAACCCGAGTGCACACCAGGAGAGGCATGGGGGTGTCCTTTGGGTGCAGTGTTCCAGAGGAAGATGTCTCAGGGGCGTCTTGGGGACCCCAGAGCCCCAGAAGTGCAGGTCTGGGTCCAATGTCCACACTCTCCCAGACCCACATGCTCAGTGTGGGGGTTGGAGTTGGAGTGTGGCACCCCTGCCTGCTGCTATCCGCTTGGAGTTGGCACTTAAGCCAAATGTGCTCCAAACTTACCTCTCAGGATCACGTGACTGAAGGATGGCCATAGCTGCCCCATGGCCCCCTGGACTGCTTCCTCACAGAGAGAGTAAAAACGCGTTTGGGGTCTTCCGTGACACAGAACTCTAATCTGTCCATGTGTGGATTCGTTGCAATGTAAACATTGCTTTCCATTTCCTGTTCTGTTTGCAGAATTTGCTTTTGACACCACTGTCCCTTGGTCCCTCTTTCTGACTTCAGCCAGGGTCTAGAGAGGCCTCAGCATGTCCTTCCTGGCACCTGGGGTGGCTCTACCACTATGCTAACCTGCACGTGCTGCCTTGAGGGGTACTTCTCACTGTGGCTGGCCCCATCTGGCTCCTCGAAGAGGCAGGAGGATTAGAAGTGGGGGCAGCATCACCCAACACAGCCCATCTTAGGCACCTTTTTCCTTCCCTTTCTCATTTGAAGGATCACAGATTCTGAGAAGACAAGCTGTCTTCATCTGTTCTTGCTGCTATAACAAACACCTTAGACTAGGTAATTTATAAATAGTAGGAATCTTTTTTTTCAGTCAAGGTCTTACTCTGTCACCCAGGCTGGAGGGCAGTGGCACGATCATGGCTCATTGCAGCCTTGACCTCCTAGACTCAGGCGATCCTTCCACCTCAGCCTCCTGAGTAGCTGGGACTACCAGCATGCACCACCATGCCCAGCTAATTTTTAAATTTATTTTTGTAAGGACGAGGTCTTGCTATGTTGCCTAGGCTAGACTCCAACTCCAAGGCTCAAGCAGTCCACCCACCTCAGCCTCCTAAAGTGCTGGGATTACAGGTGTGAGCCACTGCGCCCAGGTTAAATAGTAGAAATTGATTTTCACAGTTCTGGGGGGCTAGGAAGTCCAGGATCAAGATGCCAGCAGATTGGGTGGGTGAGGGCTGTTCTTAGTTTCCTAGGTGGCACAGGAGAAGGAAGGACCAGGTAGCTCTTGGAGGACTCTTCTACACAGGCATTGATCCTATCCAAAAGATGAACCCAATCACTTCCCCAAGGGCTCTGCCCTTTGATGCCACCACACTGGGGATGAAGCGTCCAGCTGAATTTTGAAGGGACACAAACCTTCAGACTGTGGTGCCAGCTCTACCCCCACTTCTAAAAGTCAGTGCCAAAGTCAACTCAGAAACAAGCAGAGCCCACCAGGGTAGCAACCAACACCAGAGGCTTCAGCATTCTCATTAGTTTAGATTATTACGGAATATTCGTTGGTGCTTCTGTGTAATTTGAATCCTTAGAATGGATGGGTAATTTTGACATTTTGTTTGAATGTATCATCCTTGTGTTAGGCGATGTCCCAAGTGTTATTTCCAGAAACTTGGGAAGTAGGTTGTCATGACCTGTGTGCCTGGCAGGGAGACTCTGGGACTCTGGAAACCCTGACCCTTTTTGCAGGCACAAATCCAAGCGTGTTGCCCTTCCCCCCACAGGCGGTGTCTCCTGGGTAAGGGGACACTTTTCTGGGCTGCATCTCCTCGGCCTCTCGCAGCATCACCGAGTGGCTGATGAGATGGGGTGGCGGGGGGAGCGCCCAGCCACAGGCCTGTACATGGAGGGCTTTGCTCAGAGGATGTAGGTGTTCCTCGATTTGTTGACTCCACACTTCCTGTCCTCCTCTCAGCCTCAGAGAGAGAGAAACCAGGCCAGCTCTGCCCACCCGAGGCCCTGTGACAGCAGTGGTGGGTGATGGGGCAGCTAGCCTGGTGTTGGTGCAATAGCCCCATGCTGTGGATCATGCCCAAGGCTTGGGCACAGGGGGCTGAGCAGTAGGGAGGCGGGGCGCCTGAGGGAGGTCCTGGACAAGGCTTTGCCCCTGCATCTAAAGGGCTTCCTCCCGCACCTGGACAACTTGAGCAGTAGGTGAGGTTCAGATGCAGGAAGACAGCTCGAATGTCATCCATCTCGCTTTGCTTACTGATTCGCACACCACCCTTCGCTTTATAATTTTCCTTTCCCCCAAAGTATTTGTTTCTAAAAAGAAATCTTATCAGAAGTTGTATCCTGGCTTATCTTGCTTGAACGCTCGCTGCCTCTTTCAAAAGGATGGAATCTCATTGATACCAGGACAGGGAGCCACGCAGTCCCAGGAGCCATGCCCCGCTGGGACCCACAGGCTCTTCACATCTCCAGTGCCCTGGGGTCACAAGCCGCCTTGGGTGGCCACCAGCACTGCTGGCCTGTGGCCTGTCTCCTTTACTCCTCTAAAGATCTCTTGATAATGGGCTTAGCCTTATAATAAATTAGGTATACTAATAACTATACTAACTTTATGATGTGCTTGATTAGTTTAGGGCCAGTACCCTGGGTCTTGCTTAGTGGCAGATGGAATATGAACTTTGGGGTTGTCTCCTTCCATTTGTTGTGAAACTCTGCTTGACTGTGGGTCCCCACTGAAGCTCACCAGAGCTTGCTAACAGCCAGTTCGCTGACTGTGTTGAAGGTTTTGATTTGCCAGTGATGGTTGTGGTTATACAGGTTTGGTTTCCAATAACAGTGGTAACTTTTTTTTTGAGTTGGGTCTCACTCTGTTGCCCAGACTAGAGTGCAGTGGCATGCTCACTGCAGCCTCGACCTCCTGGGCTCAGACGGTCCTTCCGTCTTAGCCTCCCAAGTTGCTGGGACTACAGTCATGTGCCACCACACACAACTAAGTTTTTAATTTTTTGTAGAGATGAGATCTTGCTCTGTTGCCCAGACTGGTCTCAAACTGGGCTAAAGTGATCCTTCCTCCTCGGCGTCCCAAAGTGCTGGCATGAGCCACTGCACCCAGCAACAGTGTTAACTTTTCTATATTACAAATACCCTTTTGGGGATTTTTCAGTTACAAGATTTTAAAATTCCTTCAACGTGATCCTAGAGACTGTGGGCCTTTACTCACCGTGTGCTATCTTCAGGGAGGGTGACCACCTTGTTTTTGGATCCTCTTCATGATTTTGTCTTCACAGCCAGCACAAGCGGCTGGTGATGTGGACCATGTGGCCTGTGTAGTGGGCACCACCATCATCTCCTGGCTGCTGACCCAGTCCACCCTTGAACAATGACTGAGTCAGCAGATCCTGGTCACATTCTATTTGAAACCCAGCCTTCAGCATTCCACATGGGTGGAATTCTTTCAGCCCACCCTGATTCCCATAATGTGCCTTTCAACTTAAATTGTTAATATAATTCAAATTAAAATTTTGTTTTTAGGATCTGGGTTTTTTTTTATTTTAAGCCTGCAATATACTGAATGTTTGTATCCCCCCAAATGTATATGTTGAAACTCTAACCCCCAGTGTGGCTATATTTGGAGATGAGCCTTTAGGAAGGTAACCAAGGTTAAATGAGGCCACGGGGTCCTGATCTGGGAGGATTCGTGTCCTTACAAGAACAGGCATCAGAGCACCCAGCCCATGCTCCCAGACGCTGAGGAGAGGCCTGCAAGCTCACATAGAGAGGGCGGCTGTCTGGAGGTCAGGAAGAGAGCCCTCACCAGACACCAGATCTGCTAGGACCTCGATCCTGAGCTTTCCAGTCTCCAGAACTATGAAAAAATAAATTGTTGTTTGAGCCACCCAGTCTGTGGTATTCTCTTGTAGCAGTCCAAGCAGACTAAGACAAAGCCTTAATTAATTAGACAATTTTTGAATCGTAGTCTCACTCTGTTGCCCAGGCTGAAGTGCAGTGGCATGATTACAGCTCACCGTAGCCTCAACCTGCCGGGCTCAGGCGCTCCTTCTACCCCAGCCTCCCAAGTAGTTGGGACTACAGGTGCATGCCACCATGCCTGGTTAATTTTTGTATTTTTTGTAGAGTCAAGGTTTTGCTATGTTTCTTAGGCTGGTCTCGAACTCCTGGTCTCAAGTGATCCTCCCACCTCGGCCTACCAAAATGCTGGGACTACAGGCATGAGCCACCACACCCAGCCAAAGCCTTAATTTAAATTTTGATATAATCTTTATATTTAGTTTCTGGAAATGCAAAATTAATATGATATAGCATTAAAGAATTGGCAGAAAAATATAAAAAGGAAGATAGTTTGAAAAAATAAAAAACAGTACCCAGAAGCCTCCAAAAGAGGCCATACATAGCCTGAACAATCCCACAAGTGCTTCTGAAGGTTGCTGACTTGTGGAAGAGTCACATGCACACTCTGCCCCAGGATGTGCTGCCCTTGGGAGGTGATGGCTGGGCCCTGCCCTGCCCTCCCCCCCCCCAGACACCTAGACCCTGCTGCATTGCCCTGGGGGACCTCCATGCCATGCAGGACATGTGTATTTTCATACATTGGTCGGTGGCCACATGTCCTGAAGGCACCTCTGCTTTCAACTCCAAGTGCTGTCCCCACACCCTTTGTCCCTGTGGTTCTGATCCTGATTCCCGTCTGGAACCACAGCTGAAAGCCCATTCTCTTGCTGGGAGAAAATATTCGCAAACCACATATCTGGTAAGGGATTGGTACCCAGATTATATAGAGAACTCCTAAAACTCAACCAGAACAACCCGATTCAAAAATGAACCAAGCACTTCAATAGACATGTCTCCAAAGAAGATGCACAAATGGCCAGTAAGCATGTGAAGAGATGCTCGATGCTGCTGACCATCAGGAATGAGGTACCTGCCTGTATCTCTGGGCTCCAGTCCCTCCTGAGGTGGGGCTGCCCCCCACCTGCCTGAGCCCGGCCATGCCTCCCCTGTCTGCATTTCACATCTTTGCCAGAGAGTCTTCCAGAAGCACATGGCATGCTTCTGCCCAGAGGGCCTGGTGATGCCCAATGGCCCTGACCCAGCCTTCCCCTCCGGAGCACAGCTCTTGGCCGGCATTTCTCGGTGTTGCCCATCTGTCTACAGCAAGCCCCTTAAACGTTGTTTCCCAAGACCCCCACCTCGGGTCTCAAGCATCTCTCCATTGATGTTAGCCATGCACCATGAGGGATGCAGCTTGTGGGGTCTCCTGGGCTAGATGACGCCTGGGGCAGGTAGTGCCTTCTGTCCTCTTTTTTCCCTGAGGTGTCCCCCCTTCCATCCTGGTGCTGCTGCCACCTTGACCTCATGGGCCTGCGTGGGGTCAGGAGGCGCAGGGTCAGCACTGGGACCCTGCTCTCCTTGCATTCCATGTCTACTTGCGCACCGCGACTTTGCAGAAGCCCTGAAACCTGCAGCAGATCTGAGGAGGTCCTGGACTCACCACAGCCTCAGCCTCCTGGGCTCAGGCGATCCTTTTGCCTCAGCCTTCCAAACCGTTGGGACTACGGATGCATGCCACCATGCATGGCTAATTGTTGTATTTTTTGTAGAGACAAGGTCTCACAATGTTGCCCAAGATGGTCTTGAGCTCCTGGCCTCAGGATTCTTTCATCTTGGCCTCTCAAAGTGCTGGGATTATAGGCATGAGCCATTGCATCTGGGCTCCCACTGGTTCTTTTGAAAAATTATTGTCTTGGCTGGATATGGTGGTTTACACCTATAATCCCAGCAGGATTATAGGCCAAGACGGGAGGATTGCTTGAGCCCAGGAATTCAAGACCAGTCTAGGCAACATAGTGAGACCCCGTCCCTACAAAAAATTTTTTAAAAATTAGCTGGGAGGGCAACCCCCTTGGATCCCCTCCCACTGTGGGAGCTTTTCTGTCCTCTCAATAAATCCTGCTTTCTCAAAAAAAAAACAAACAAATAAATAAATAAGCTGGGTGTGGTGGCACATGTCTGTAGTCTCAGCTACTTGTAAGTCTGAGGAGGATCGCCTGAGGCCCAGGAGGTCAAGGCTGAAGTGAGCTGTGATCGGACCACTACACTCCAGCCTGGGCATCAGAGTAAGACCCTGACTCACACACACAAAAATATTATCTTTAAGACTTTTTTCCACCTTTAATTATAAAAAATGTCACACTCTATGTGAAGGTCAAGTGAGCCCTTG
>CAUYQG010039746.1:0-26014 GCA_963574415.1 Tarsius wallacei | reverse complement strand
GATTGTTTGAGCACAGGCGTTTGAGACCTGCCTAGGCAACATAGTGAGACTTTGTCTCTACAAAAAATAAAAAAAATTAGCCCACTCCCACCAACAGTGTAGAAGTGTTCCCTTTTCACCACATCCTCCCCAGCATCTGTTAGTTTTTGAGTTATTGATATGGCCATTCTGACTGGAGTTAGGTGGTATCTCAGTGTAGATTATCATCTCGTTTTATATGTCAGTGTCATTTATATCCTTAAATTATACATATGTAAATTTCACAAATAGACATACACTCAGACACATATAAACATGTGTGTTTGTGTAAATCTCTTTAGTCATTCAAAAAGCTCTTAGAGGCAGGCAGTTCTTATCCCTAAGGGCCTAGCCCAGCCAAATACCCAGTGCCTGAGAGACCAGGTCTCAGCTGGACTCCTGGCAGTCTTACCTGAATCTGTTCCCCTAAATCCCAGAGCTGCCCCTGGCTCAGTTAAGGGCAATTCCAGTTTTCCAGCTGCTCAGGCCCAAAGTCCCAACCCCTCTTGGACTCCACGATCAATTCACCTGCAGATCTTGGTCTGCCTTCAGAATCGACCTGGGAATTCCCTTCTCACCACCCCAACCACCCCATCCCCAATGCAAGCCTCTGTCAAAATGCAGATGGACAACTAACTCCAAGAGTGTCATGCTGGTATCCCTGCTCCTGCCCTTACCCTTGTCATGAAGGGAATGTGTTAAAGAAGTTAAGTCAGTCCACAGCCCTCTGCAGTCTCCAGGGGCTCCTATTCTGTCTTGGAGTGAAAACTCAAGTCCTACGAAGCCTTACAGCATGTCTCCGATATAGAGATTTCTAACACAATGAAATACCACTTGCAAGCACCCGAATAATTTCTAGATATAATTTGTGCTTTTAATATTAATTGAGCTTATAAAGAGCATTCCTTTCAAGATTACTGTGCTACCCACTACACACCTGTAAAGCAAAGGAGGAGGCCCCCTCTTTCAAGTTGACAAATAGGGTCTTTTCTATGGACCTCCTAAAACTTGGGGGACAGCAGATTGGGGTGTCTGGTTCACACCTGAGAAATTTAATGGCCAAGAGACTAAGGCTGGCCTGCTACTCCTCCAGTGGGGCAGTTGCTGCTGTGCAGGATTGAGTCTGTGCCCCTGGAGCCATTTGGGGAAGAGGATGCATGAGGTTTACCCACAGGCCACATGTGGTCCGGACATGGCAAAGAGCTAGCCTGGGGAGGTCTGTTCTCAGAGAGGAGAACAGACCTCAAAGGGAAAAGCCAGACTCCTAAGAACTGAAGGAATAAGGAGCTGATAGAGTGCTTATCTGGCTACAATGGGGGACTGTCCACCACCAAGTGACAGCGCCCACTAAAAAACACACACATTCCCTATGAGAGAAAATCAGGTAAAAACATCTTTGAGGCCCAGAGAATGAAAAACTCCTTCTGACAATAGTACCAGTCACCAGTCATGTAAATTCTTTCTTGTTCTTCTCAATCCAACCAGAAAAGGCAGCAAGGATCAGTGAGGGTGAGTGAAGTCTTCATCTTGAATGGAGTTGGGAGAAAAGATTCTTAAGTGGGACACGGTCAGTTTTGATTATTGTATTGACACTGTGCTTGTGACTGTTAGGAACTGTCACCTACGAGTGAGCAAAAAATTCTGAAACCCACTAGGACTTCATCCAGTACTAGGGAAAGACCATTCCCATTAATCAGGCTTAAAGGGGCAGTGAGAGGCAAAATCAAATGCTTTGATGATTATACTTCTTTGCTGTTTATTCAATATTAGACATATCTAACTGTTGATATATCTGAATGGATGTGGAGTCTCAGCCCATGTCACTCTCTTCGTTATTCACTTTCCTCTTTCCTATTGGAGAAGGGGTTCTCTCAGCATCATATCGCATCAAGATTAGCTTATGAGAGATAATGGAAATGAGGAGGGTTTGTCTTATAGGTGTTACATTCTGAAACACCTGAAAGCCCTCATGCAATCTACTGGAAGGAGCATAAGAAGTTAGAAGCAGCCGGGCTAGGTGGCTCAGCCTGTAATCCCGCGCCTTGGGAGGCTGAGGTGAGTGGATTGCCTGAGCCTGCGGGTTCGAGACCTGCCTGGGCAGGCGAAACCTCATCTCTACAATAAATTAAAAAAAATTAGCCGGGCGTGGTAGCACACGCCTGTAGTTCCGGCTACTCGGAAGACTGAGGTGGAAGGATCGCCGGAGCCCAGCAGGTCGAGGCTGCGGTGGCCAGAAGCGACGGAGTGAGACGCCAACACACACACACACACAAAAGAAGTTAGAAGCAAAGACTCCCCAAGTTTGACCTTGACTACTTAGGATGGAGTCAGGATATTAAAGAAAGGGTAGAGTCATGCAAAACAACAATGACAACACCAAGAACAAAATAAAGAAAAAAGGAAAGGAGAAACAGCAGAGGGGACATCTTGGACTCTATCCAGGGCTGGCCACTTCACACACTGACTTGATGAAAGGTGACGTGAAATATGAACAATGAATGCTGCACCATCTTCTACACTCTGAGAGTATTTTTGATTACATAAGATTTTTCTCTCTGCACTGTACTGTGGGCATGTTGAGAATCATGGCAGGATTACCCACCTTTCTCACATTACTAGACTCCAGGTTCCTGTATGACTCAGACTGCCAAGTACTTTCGGCATCCTAGCATCCATGTAGCTCCTGAGACACAGCAGGGTCTCCTTAATGGTTGTTGAATGGGTGGAAGAATGGATGAGTACAGATGGGTGGGTGGATGTATGGATGAAAGGATGAAAGATGGGTGGAAGAAAGGATAGATGGAAGGATGGCTGGATGATGGACAGATGGATGGATAAGATAGATGGATGGAAGGAAAGGCGACTTTGTGAAAATTCCTTTGCCAGAAACCCATTACCATGACGCAACGAAATACTTCCTATTACTCTTTTCTGCAACTCTCACAATGTCTCTGAGGCCAGGCCCAGGAAGCCAGGGCTCCTCATCAAGGTATCTCTCTTAAAAGCCATTTGTGATGATCAAAGCAATGACAGCATGTATGTTAAAGGACTTTTTCATAAGTCTACAGCAACAAGTATCATTGTCAGCCATGCATGGCAGCTGGGGTTGAACAAGATTGAGCTCCATGGATGTTTATCTCTGGTGAGGAGGGAGCCTCTGGCACAGGGAGACACTGTGGGCATATCAGGGAAGGGGTAAATGCTGGAAAATTATTCCTGTGCCCTCCAGTTCCGGGGTCCCCTGGCATCAAGCTATTGCCCTCACCCGGTAACTGCCTTCCTGAATAAATGAAACCTCAAGCCAGATATGGCTGAGGGTGTCAGGTGCTTATGCTCCCCAGCAACCCAGATACAACCTAGAACTATCAGATGACAACCCCAGGAGACCCTAGAAACTTCTCTGTTCAGTAATCACAGAACCTATTCGTGAACTTTATGTGCAGCCTGCAAGAGGGAGAATGTAAGCAAACAGAGACGAAGTTTCAACCTTTTTATTCAAAGCAGCTTCTCACAATGTATAAATACTGCATATTAGCACACATGAAAAATACAACTTCTAAGGCACCCAGAAATGTGTTCATACACGTTACAGGACCATTCACAAAGAGAGTGTACAATTTGCTCTAGACAGTCAGCGTTTGATAACTCAGAAGATTATTACCCCTCAGTACTGTACCCAGTCTCAGGAAATATTTACAACATGGTGAGAAAGGGTCAGTTGTACCTGCTTTATAATTCTATGAAGTACTCATACTTAACAAATATTCAGAACTAGTTAAAGACTCTCCCATGACACTCTGGCAAAATAAAACAAGTAGCCTAATTTTGCAAAGGTCTCGATGGATTTTGGTGTGTGTGCTACATCCATGATCAAATCCAAACACTCCTAGGGTGGGCTGGATAAGTTTTTGGTAACCTGCTTCATTATCGGAAGTTTGGTAATAAGCCTTACCAAGAGAATATCACTTCTTCAGCATCAATCATTTCTCAACTGGCTAATGGATCAATGACTTCATCATGAATGAGAATGGAGCAACATCGGGTGTAAGAATCGAAGAAGATTCTTCTCACACCACACAGGAATTGGAATGGGTCCATGTAGAACAAAAGGAGGTGGACATTTGGCAATTGCAGGGTGCTACTGTTCAGTGTAGACATATCTGAAACGTTCACATTGGAGGTTCATATTCAGATGGAGGCGTCTACACTGGACAGATAACCTGGAGGAATGCCAGACCTCCACTTTTTACAGAATGGATAAAGGCTTGGGACTATGCAGCAGAAACCCCCACCTGAGACTGTGAGTTTCAATCTTAGAAACTCATCTTTCAGAGCCTTCTCAATGTGACATGCCAGCCAGGGGAGCATGAGGTTGGTGGAAGTGAGTGGTTTCTCTGCACTGTCAAGCATACACATCTTTGTCTAGATGTGCTCACAATCTATGAAACTCGTGCTTTGTTGGAATAATGGAATTCTTTGGTCCTTGGTTTTATGAAAGGCAATATTGTCACAATCCTGTCAATGTAGACACTGGCAAATGATTTCAAGCTGGGACTAATGGCACAGGGGCAAATTAAATACTAGATGGACAACTCTACACCCTCCAAACTTCCCAGAGTCAACTTAATGAGCTCCAGCATCAGGCCAGATGTCGGGTCAATGAGGTAAGGTCAACCCACAGAGACAACCGAGCTGAAGCTTAAAACTAGATATCGGCTTTTCTGACTGCCACACACACTGCAAAAATTTGAAGAAAATCTCCATCCTAATGGCTAATACATTGCCTTTACAAACACTTATCAGAGATGAACCAAATAACTTTACTTTAGTCATACTATAGCCCTGAACTACTGAGGTGCGGACAACCAGAAGGAATCATAATTTTTAAAAAGTCTTTTATTAGATCCCAGACACAGTGGATTCATTACCAATGAGCTGCATGACTTATGCTCTATTAAAACAGCTCTAGATAGACAGACTTAGCTGGTACATATGTTCTACATCTATTATGCCTTGACCTTTCTAAGCTCCAGTTCGGTATGGCTTGACACAAGTAGTTCATTGACAAGACACTGAGAATACATGGGAATGCTGATTGTGTAACTAAAACCAATTTCAGATTGTCTACACAGTAAGACTTATATGTAAACTTTGTTAACATCTCACAAGGAGTGCTGACCTCAGCCAGACTGGACATTTTCAAGCCCTCTACAAGGAACCTGGGGTCAACTGCCAAGGTCAGGAGCAGGAAATGCCATTTGTTCAGAAGAAGCAATGGACTAGCAGCCTTCCCTATGACTGCGTCTAAACTATGTGAATAGTACGAAGGTGGCTCTGGAATGAATACCTGTCCTTGGTCCATTCTTACAGCCAAAAACAATCACCAAGTTATCTATCTTGTCCCTGCCGCCATCAACTCAACCAAACTCTTCAGATTAGCCATGAATTACAGACTGCATTGAGTCTATCCACATGGCTCACGTTGCATGGAGGAAACAACCCGTATTACCCTTTAAAAAAATTTTTTTTTTTTTGCAACAAGCTTAAGGCCCTGTTCACAAACTCCATCAACTGCCACACAGTGAGAATTTATGGGGAGATCTCAAACTACACAAGTAGTTGCAAAGGTTGGAAAATTTACTGATTCTAATGGTAAGGCTTATTCACAAATTCAATACATTTTCAAATTATACTTCAAACTCAATTACTTTGAGAAAAAGATTCACCTGCTCTCTAACAATATAAGAGCATTAGATTCAAGCGGGAAAAAAATGGCACCAAACCAATATGCTATTTTTCTGAAATAACAAGTGATATTAATGGAAAAGATTGCCTAAAACGCATATCCTAACTTATCACAGAAATATAAAAGTTTATATTCTGAAAATATATACTGTATTAAAGTCTGTAAGCATTTCAACCAAAATTTGCAGAAATAACTAAGCAACACTTATCTACAACAAAAATATACATGCAAGACAACCCCAAATGGTTTCCCTTAAATATCTACAAAGGCAAAATGTAGATTTTTAAAGATTATACAAAAACCATTTACAGAGAATAAAATAAAATACTTAAGAAATCTCCTTTAGAGTCTTAAATACTGTGTATATTAGTGAGGGTGTCTAGACTAATATATACAACAGATCTAAGTATCTGAATACAGAAACACAGAAGAGAAGCAATTCTGCATTTTAAATATTCACTTAGGAAGATTTGAAGATGTTTCTATTTGTTTTTCTTTGTTAAAAAAATTTCCACAAAAACGAGATTGGAAAATTGCATGAATGTGACTAAATTCCAAATTAAAAAATGTTTACAAAAGGTTTTAAACCAACAACTAATAATGGGAAATGCAATTCAGCATTCAGTCAAGGCTATTTTTAAATGTGAATATTCAGACATACAATTGCATTGTTCAAAGTTTACTGTGGTTATTATTTTCCATCCTCATACTAAACTTCATATGGGAAAGACATATTTTCATGCTTCAGAGAGAACATTTCCTAAATTTAATCTATACCAAACAGGAATAATATTTTAAATCAACTCTCTACTACTTTCTCACAGTTATCAACTTTTATTCTTAGTGAGTAATTTTGATGTGTTTTTACCCATAGACGTTATTTCTGTGTTGGCACGTGGGTATAACAGCATTCGGCTGTGGCTCCACATGGTGAGGAGGTCTGACTATCTCAATAAAGTCCTGCACTAAGTTCTCTAGGAATAGGCCTGTCAACACAAATGGTTCCACTTCAAGACCCTGGGGTAAACCATCATTGGGACTGGGGCAGAAAGGGAGGGAGAGTTCGAATGCATGGCTAATAGGATGGGAAAGAACAGATTGCTAGAAGGGTTCTTGACTACAGATGTGCCCTCTACTTCTCATTCATAGCTGTTCTTCCAAACCCAAAGGTAATTCTGGGATGGGATTGCCAAGACCAGCCACAATTCCTCAGAAACCTGTCCAGGCTTTTGGGAGTAACATTTGGGCTGGGGTGGAAATAAAGTGGGGGGCGGGGGGGGGTGGAGAGGGTGGGAAGGATCCTGTAGGTGGAAAGAGGCCCATGGGGTGGAAAACCAAAAATGAACACCTGAGTCCTACCTTGAGAAAGCTATTAGGATCAACCCTGACACAACCATAGGTCTGATACTTTCCATCTCAGATCCATTTGCTTTAAGTTACCTGGATTTCACCTACACACTGTCAAAACAACTATCCAGAAAGTAAAATATTCAGTGGGTCAGTCTACCCTGTAACAAACAGATTTCATCCACTTTTACCCAGTTGGTGAACTCCCTTACTGAACTCACTGTATGCAAACCACCAAAATACAGGCTGTCTTCTAAAACACATGGTATACCCAGAACATACAGATTAATGGCATGAATTTCACCTTAGAAATGGTTTCATATTCCTACCTTAGTCATCAGAGACTCTTTAAATATTTAGAGGTTTGGATTTGATGATATGTCAAATGTGGCTCTTTCAGCAGGGAACAAAGGTGGACACCGATCGAGACATGTTTCCAAACATCCCCTTTCGCTTTCAGTGAGAATCCTGACACCACTTCAACAGACATTGAACATACCTGTCCCCAGCCAGAAGTTAAACAGAAACAAGAGGCTCTCTCTCTAAAGGATTTGGCAGTGGAGAAAGACTAAGTTTTGTCTAATTTCTGGGGAAAGCTCACATTTGCTTTCTCAAAGGAGGAAACAAAATCCAGATAAAACTGTGACGACAGGCATTTGGGCAAAAGCAGGTGTTTCCCTACAGTAATTCCCGGTAGGACAGGTCTGCAGTTCCTATAGGATCCACATGGAAAATATCCATTCCATCTTCCTCTGGCTGGATTCCACCAAACTAGCAGTCCCCTGCTGGCTCCCATGGCCAAGATGGAGGAGAAGGGAGAAGAAAAGAAGTTTCCCCTCCTTCTTGACCCTCATGAACTCTAAAGGAAAGAGGCTTTTGAAACACAGGGGGAACCAAGGCCATCTTAAAAACTAGGAGTCCAGATAAACTTGAGAGGCACCGCTTAAAGAACCACATCTCTAGCTCTCGTGTAGGCACTCTAACTGTTCTTTGAAGCTTGGAGCTCAGGGCTGCTCATTCCCTCCACCTGCTCTGTCCAGGGCACCTGGTCAACTATAGGAGAAGATAAAGGACCACCGAGACACAGAGAACTGGAACTGTGGCTCTAACTCTTTCCAGTGCACCTCACCTCCACCATCTGTGCCCACCTCTTGCCGCCTTCCTCCACTCCCTCTGAGGAAGAGCCAGGAAAGGTTGGTGCCCAGCAGGAAAAGAGAAGAAGGGGAGAACAAAGGGCTTCTGGGAACTCTCAGAGGTTGTGATGGAAGTGGAAAACTCCTGCCATCCTGAGAATCTGAGTGTTTGATTCATAGCAGGTTTAAGCCTTATGCAGAACACACCCTTTCCTTTTGTCTGCTCTGACCTTGATGTTTACACATTTCTCCTCACCAGCCAAAACCACAACCCAAATCCTTCCCTCTTCTCAGTGGATACAGGGACTTGAGCCTGATGGTCTAAGCACAGCTGCTGGAGTCCCCCTGCATCCCAGGAGCACTGAGGCAAGGAGACTCAACCCTAGTATTGCTCCCTTATGTGAGTAAACAGCTAGAAAAAAAAAGATAGGCCATTCGGGCTTCTGGAGACAAAAAGATTTAGACCTTCTCCAAAAAGCTCAGCAGAGTGGGAACTCTCCCCCATGCCCCTAAAAAGCCAAAACCAGAAATCCCTGACCACACTGGAAGCAATGAATTCTGAAATCCAAGTTTGGTTATTTGCCCCAAAGAAAAAGGTCTTACTCTACACAATACGCTATTCCCAGGTAAGGTTTATTCCCCATTCCTTTCCTGACATCACACAATTAGGGACTGGGTATATTTCAGGACCATTCAGGCTGAGAGGTCCCTTAAGCTCCTCAAAGACAGCAGAGTAGAGAGAAAACTCTCCCATTATATCTCCTAAGGACAAACCTAAAGAACTAGCATTATATTATTACAACTGAGAACCATTTTGCACACAGAGGATCTGGTGCACAGCTATTCCACTTATCCACAGAAATTCTTCTGTTTTCATCTCTCTGAATTTTATTTCTACGTGGTTCCTTGCTAGAATGCACCAAACAGCATGAATCTGGTGTGGGATTTGGTCCAGGGCAGTATGAAAATAGTATCTGTGTGAACAACAGACATCACAATATATAAACAAAAATAAATAAATAAAATAAGTCCGATTAAAGAAAAGACATTTTCCTAGTAGTTCAGATTTTTGCAAAACTAGCTTTACATATAATACACATAAATTATCAGAATTTTCCACTTACATTGTTTTAAAAATATATATTTAACAAAACACTTCTAAATGTACAATATCTGGGTTTGTAAATCACTCAATTGGGTTTTAAGACCAAGCCCTAATAGTCACACAGATTTGCATCAGAGAGGAGACTGAAGCCGGGTGTATGCAATTGTTTTATTCATCGGTCTGGAAATTCCCTAAGACTGATCGTTCCTCTGGCACCCAATCTAAATGTAACCAGAGAGAGCCATGATGGTCAAGTCTCCAAATCAGAGGCACTGTGTAGACACAGCCTGAGTCAGAAGGATGGGAGAAGTGGTCTTCCCCTTCCTGGACCAGGATGGTGCATTTCAGCAAGTGTGGAATGGGCTGTGGTGCCTGGTGGAGCCCTGGGAAGATGGAGCTCTCTGGCCAGTGGGGGAGGTGGGGGGGGAACAGGGGGGAGGCCAAGTATGCTGCGTTTCCTACCTGTTACACAAAATCAAACCAATGAGGAGCAACCAAAGGACACAAGGAAATGAACACAACCCTAGTATAAAGAGACTCCTTGACACACTCCTTGGCCAGGGCAGATACTATGCTCCAATTTCCAAAACACAGGGCAGAGCTGGAAGTTGGGTGCCTGTGAGCACTGGGGTGGGTGAGCCGGAGCCCCTCAGACTTCATAAATTTTGTCCTGCAGGTAGCTGAAAAGGGAATCCAGGCCTTTGGAGGAACTCCAGAGTTGCTTGAGCATGATGCATTCCTTCTCGTTCACATCTTCAAGCACTGATTTCAGGAAGCTCCGAACGAGGCATTTGGATTCCTCCAACACCTGAAGGGAAATGGACAAGCCAGGTCAGCCAGGCACTGGGACTCTGTTCCAGATATCTGCGCCTGGTCTACAAGGCACTGGTCAACCTTCCCATGTTCAAAGCCACAGGAGGCTGCCTCCTCTAGCCCGGGCCTTTCCAGTCCCATGCTTCCTAGCCAAGATGGATTCCAGATGTGTCAAGGTGCTAAGCCCTAGTCCCTGGGATGGCTGGGTGGGCCTATGTTACCCTAGACCACAAGAGCCTTGTCTTTTACCCAAACACAGTGTCCTTTCCTATCGATGTCATGAAAAAGCTTGGAAAAAACTGCTTTAACCTCCTTGTTCCTCATTTTCATTATCTGTCAGGAATACATATACCTAACTCAAGGATCACTGGAAACACAGAATGAAACAATGAAATAAATTAGTGATTGTCAAGTAGCCATACAACTCACCTCAACAGCAGTGCCCTTGATCAGGCTATAATGGTAGTAATCATTGTAGTAGCAAGTAATAATAATCACAGCAATCATATTAATAATAATTAGAGTAATAAGTAATAATCACAACAATAATGGCAATAATCACCATAGTTATAAATAATAATCATCATAGCAATCATTATATTGATAATTGTAGCAATGAGAACCATCACAGCAATCATGATAATAATTATTAAAGTATAAGTAATATAATCACAGCAGTAATAATTATTACAGTAATAATAATATATAATAATAGTAATTATCATCATCATCACAGCAATCATAATCACAGCAATTGTAGTAATGAGTAATAATCATAGTAATCATGGTACTGATAATCGTAGTAATGAGCAATAATCATAGTAACAATGGTAGCAACTATCATGCAATGAGTAACAATAATCATAGTAATGAGGAATTATAGTTGTAGTAGCATTAGTAATAATAATAGCAATGCCACTACGATTGCCACTGACCAACAGGCTCTGAGAAGTACTTTTCTTGAATTCTTCCACGCACCCCTTAAGATAACTCTGCAAGTAGGTAGCATTTTTGACCCCACCTTACAGATGAAGAACCCAAAGCTCAGTGAGGTAAGGTGGCCCAGGGCTGCTGACTACTCGGTGATGGATGCAGCAGGAAAACCAAGGTCCAACTGATTCCCTCTGGCAGAGGTACACTCAGAAGCGAGGCCTGTGAGTGTCCTTTGCTGGCCTCCACCAGCCTCTCCCAAAATTCTGAGGCAGGACCACAGTTCCCTGGCTGTAGCAGCCTCATTCTCCCGCTGGAACTAGAGGCTGCCAGGTGGTGGGGATGCGCTGCCAGACCCAGACTGCCTCTCCCCTCCCCACCACGCCCCCAGGAAGTCTCGGAGGATACCATCTCCAACAGGTGTGGGATTCATGCTATTGGAATAGTTGCTTTCTCGGGAAATCTTCCCAAAGCGCCTGAATCCGTAACTATTGATAGCAGAGACTTCTTGGCAGCATTTCTTGTACTGAGAACCGGTCTGTCCTAAGAGCTGCTTCCCTCAGGTGTCCCTTCAGCTGCCATTTTCACCTGAGCGTCTCTCTCTCCACTGCCCACAGAGCAACCAAACCTCCCTACAGCCTCCAGGCCTGTCTCTAACCTTCCTTTTCAGTGGTATCGTCCCTTGCGCCCCTATGCCCACCCACCAACCACATGCCAGGGCCTGCACTCCCCATGGACTTCCTGTCTCATGTGCTCTCATTCATGCTGTTTCCTCTGCTTAGAATCGCTGCCTGCCTCTCCGTGAAGCTGACCCCTGGATGATGAACCACTCCCATTGGCCCAGGACTGCAAAGTCTCCTGGGATGCGAGACTTTCAATCCTGAAACCAGGAGAGTCCCGGGTGAAGCGGGTCAAACTGGTCGTCCTAGTCACTAGGAAGATTCAAAAAGAATCCATGGGAAGAGATTAACAAAGCCTTGGGCCGCATGAATGTTCATTAACAATGTGGAGACCATCACTCCCCACCCCTGTTATCACCCTGTCATCACTGTCTGTTCAGCTTCCAGGGAGTAGGGCTTAAACACGGCAGGTACCCAATCGATGGTGGATGAGGCCCATCAGGAGAAGCATGACAGCTGAGTGGCGACACCAGCATAAGGAGAGAAAGGAGGGTGGTTCGAGGGTCCCCAAACCCAGCCCAGCAGATCCCTTTCTCTCAAACACAGAGCAAGTCCTGGACCTTATCCTCCCTAGACACGCCTCTCAGCTCCGGAACGGGCCCCATGGCAGCTCCAGGTGCGGCCTTCTCTCAGCCTTTCCACAGGATATTCCCCTACCATGCTCAGATTGACTATTATGAGATAAAATCAACACTTAATTAAAAACTGGCACCTCTGCAGAGGTGTTATTTATTTATCTATTTTTCAGTGCATCTTCAGAGTCAAACGATGACATTTAAGTGTGCCAAGCGCTCGGTGGGGAGAAGAAATGAAATCTGGGGACGAAGCGTGCTGCTCTCTCTAGTCATCTCTGGGCTGGTTCAATGCCTTTTGTCCTTATGTGCCTTTAGTTCTCATGTCTTTGAAAGCTGTAGATGTTTTATGCTTTCATGTGTGTTTAGGACTTGCTTTGAAAGCGGTGCTTCTACCCCCAAGTGTAAATCTCTCCTGTGAGGCTTTTCTGACTGTAGCTAGTGGAGAATATATAATAATGCTGACTGTCTCCCTCTGATTTAAGCTCTCAATACAGAGAAGAGGGATTTGTCAAATTGCAGAGAGTCTTCTGCTTATTCCCTGCATGAGCTCTGGCAAGTCAGTGAGTCCCTCTGAGCCTTGTGGTCCTCATCTGTAAAGTGGGTCTATTCGAAGGACAAGCACCCGGGAGATGCAGGAACTCACCACGGCGCTGCAGGACGCCATCTCCTTGACCCGCAGCATGACCTCCTGGCTAAATGTGGTGGGCCAGAAGACCTGGGACACCAGCCCCCTGCTGCAGGCCTCCTGGGCAGTGAGCTTCCGCCCGCAGAACAGCATCTCGTTGGCCTGGAAGAGCAAAGGCAGGGGAAGGTTGAGGACCCGGAGCTCCACCCGTGTCCTTTAGCCAGTCCTGGGCTTGCCGTGAGCAACTGTCCCTGCTCTCAAAGGCAGGATAAGCTTTGGGAATTGCATGGAAACATTTGTGTCTATGTGCCCTTTTCTGAGCTTTCATTCAGCTCTCCAAATGAGCCATGTGGCTTTGCCCTAAACCCCTTCTACTTCTGGTGGTAAACCCCTTCTACTTCTGGTGGTAAACCCATGAAGTGGGCATGTGCCACGGGCCGGGTACACTTCAGTGTCCATGAGCCAGCCATGATGATGGGTCCAGGGACGAAGAGATGCTTCAGCCTAGATAATAAAGCTCTCTCAGTTTCGTGACCACAAAAGTGGGGAGGAGCTGAGTGGACTGGGAGGGGTCCGGGCAGCATCCACGGTGCAGATCAATAGGGTTTCTAACTGCAGGTGCTAGAGAGAAGTCTCTCTCCCTCCCTAGCTTCAGGCTAAAGTTAGTGAACCCAGGAGATACCCGCTGTGTCCCTGCTCTGTGGAGGGTTGGGGCAACAAGGAACAGAGAAATAAGGGGTAGGGGAGAAAGAAAGAGAGGGAACTGATGGTGCATGGATCCTGGACTGTGTTTCTCCAAGGGAAGTTATACTGCTGGACTTCCCAGTTGGGGAAACCACAAAGTTCCTTTTTTCAGAATCAAAAATTAAGCCAGTTAAAGTGTTTCTATCACTAGCAACCAAAAAGGTTTTGAATAACACCACAATTCGAAGACAGAGAGGCACATCTCTTCCCAGTGGCTCAAGGCTGGGTACAGGTAAAGCCCTTCCCTGGGATCTCGTGACCTAGGCTGCCTCTGCACCGCATTCCCCAAAATATTTCCTTTTGTTTTGAAATTTGCAGCTGTCACACATGAAAGGACGGAGGTCCTAGACACAGAGCATGGGGCAGTAACCCGCTGAAACTGAACTCACTCTCATGCTGATCATTAAGGCATAATGGTCATGTCCTTTCCTTCTTCAGGATAAATAACCCCTTCTTCACAGGGCAGAGAGCGCCTTTCCTGCCTGCTACCCTGCTCCCCCCGCTCCCCTCTCCCTGCCCCTGGGTGCCAGCTCCTCTTGAGTCAGTGTTAAAATGCCAAGTGCTCTCAGCCCTCAGATCTATGCTCCCTAAGTCTCCCTCCCCCACCTTGGTTCTGGTTGTCACTGATGGGTCATCATGACCCAGAGGACAATCTTTTGAGCCGAAGTAGAGAAATGTATTAGGTTGGCCGCAAGTCTTAGCGCGTGTTTGACGAGAGGTTTGGAGACAATTGAATGCCATCAGGCGTATGGAGAAACCCTCAGTCGCGGGAAATGAAAGGAAATAAAGGAACTCAGTAGAAGGAGGCAAAAGGGCCCCATCAGCAGGAAGAACTCATCTCCCCCAGCAGCATTCCTGGAGTTTCAGACATGGTTGAAATAAAAGAGAGAGAGAAAGACAGAGATAAGACTTACAATATTCACATTTTTTCGTGACCACAAAAGTGGGGAGGAGCTGAGTGGACTGGGAGGGGTCCGGGCAGCATACACGGTGCAGATCAAGAGTGTCTGATTCCTGAGCTCAGCCGGTGCCCGCCTGACTTGACCGCCCCTGCTGAGACTGTAAGCAGCCTAAGGTGGCTCAAGGTTCCTACGTCCAAATGCCCTTATCCATCTCACCTTGTCTATCCCTGTCCTTATTGGCCCTGCTGAATTGAGGAGGTGGTGCCGGTGGGTTTGGGGGCTGACAGTGATCTCAACGACTCTCTTCGTTGCGCTTCCCACTTCATGCAACCACCAAAGAGTAATGACCAGACACAGAAGGGCTACAGTGGGGGGTTCCCAGTCCTCCCAGACTCACAAGGGAGGCACCCACTTCAGAAGCCTTCTTGAGCCCATCCCCCGCCTCACGTGGGGCTGGGTTTTGTTCTCTGGTACTCTCCTCCCTCAAAGCACAGCATCCTTGGACAGCATCCTACCTCCCAGGTGGGAAGGCAAAGATTCACAGGAGCTGCACAGGGAAAAGCCCAGATTCTGGGAGCAGGCATCCTCACTCTGCCATTTGCTTTGCCCTGCGATCCTGTGCAAACCTCTCTGCCTCTTGAATCTCAGTTTATTCATCTGTTAAGTGGGTGCCAATGATCACCTCGGGGCAACTGTGAGGACTCAATGAGAAAACAAAGATGGGGTGCAAACACCATGCCAGTCAAGTCTTAGTGCTCAAAGCCTGGGGATTGTTGAGGAAGAAGCCCACGTGTCATTCATCTTTGTATTTCTAAGCAGGTAAGACAAGGCCTGGTGCACATGGAGAGCTCATTGAGGGTTACTGGACAAAAGAAGGAACAATGCCTACTAGTGTGTATCACCTTAACATGCTGGGTCTCAGTTTCATTATCTGTAAAATAGAGAGCAGTAAGACCTAGCTTTGAGGATGTTGAGAAGAGTGAATGAGATCATCGTGTGTGATGGTGCCTCATATGGCACCGGCACATAGTAGGTGGTCAATGCAGGCTTGGAGAACCTCCCTGGGACAACTTGCACAATTCTTTGCAATCAATGTGCCCATAAGGTTTGGGTGTGTAACACAACGCAGTAGACACATTTCAAAGGGGAGAGTATTAGAGAGATAGCAGGAAGGGTAAAAAAAAAAGGTAGTCATCCCTGTGCAAAATCTCAGCACCAGCAGGAACCCACTAAGTCTCAAGTAAACCTTGAATCTAAAAGGTTCTGCCCCCCAAAATCTCCATCTGGGGTGGGGGAGATGGACAGAGGATCCCAGGAATCCAGAGTACTGCAGAAACACTGAACTAGGGTTAGGAAAGCAGGTGGGGCCCGAGCTGAGCTCATGAGGCCTTAGGAGTGTTCTGGGTGAGGGGGGTCAGAGAAGGAGGCCTTCCAGGCCTTGAGGAAAGAACCGAGAAGCGTCAGGGGCTGGGAAGAGCACGGTGTGTCCAGGAAACCACTGACAGTATGGAGTTGCTAGGAGGTGAACAGTAAGGCAAGAGGCCAAGCAGGAAAAGCAGCAAGAAGGGTTGCGCTATGATCTGAATGTTGCATCCCCCAACAAATTCATATATTGAATCCTCATCCCCAAGGTGATGGTATTAAGAGGGAGGGCCATTGGGGGTGATTAGGTCATGAGGGTGGAGCTCTCATGAATGGGACTGGTGCCCTTCTAAGAGAGGCCAAGGGAGCTAACTGGCCGCTTCTCCCCCCTTCTGCCATGGGAAGATGCAGTGAGAAGGCCCCACCCTTGGAACACAGAGCAGCCCTCACCAGACAAGGCCTATACCTCCATCTCAGACTTCCCAGTCTCCAGAACTGTGAGCAATACATTTCTGCTGTTTACCCATTACCCAGCCTAAGGTACTTCATTAAAGCAAGGGCAAATGGAACAAGATAGGCTAGGTTATGAAAAAATGTTAAGCCATGCTGAGGAGCTCAAACTCAATCCAGAAGACCTACCAAGGCTCTAATGAAGATAAATGATCAGAGGGTCAAGGAGACCTCAGACCATGTGGTGCTACAGAAGTTGAGGAACAAGGAGGCTGAGGAAGAAGTTTCTATCAGCCTCTGTCTCAGCAGAGCAAGGTGACAACATGAAGTTGAAAACAGGCCCACTGGCATTAGCAAATAGAAGGTCACGGGTGTCCCCCGCAACAGAATAATGGCCATTTTCTTCTCTCCTACTAGGTGAGACCACCTACTTCCATACATGCAAGGTGCTGGAACTTCAGAACCCTGGGGTCCCTGGTTTGGAGGAGTTGGAGGTCCTCTGTCATCAGTGTCATTGGCTTTCTGTCTGTCTCTCCCAACTCCAGACCAAGATTTCTGGGGTGGAACGCTTTAGATTCAAAGTTTACTTGGGACTTAGTCAGTTCCTGTTGGTGCTGAGATTTTGCACAGGGACGACTGCTAATTTTGGGCGCTTCTTGCTATTCCTTTAATGCTCCCCATTCTGAAATGTGTCCACTGTGTTATATTACACACCACATCCATGCATGCACTTCCGAACCCCAGACTCCCTGGTTTGGAGGAGTCAGAAGTACTATGTATGCTTACTCTCCTTCTCAGAGACATGCTACAAGAGAAATACAAGTTTTGCTCAAACAACAGCCACTGTTGTGAGTCCTTGGGGAGGCACATACAAGAACTTATGGGTGCCTCATTCTGCTTTTGCCTTTCTTAAAGGCAAACCTTTAAGAAAACATACAAGGACTTCTGAAAGAAACATGGGATAAGGAGACAGAAATCAGTGACCATCCACTATGTGCAAGAGGCAGGTTAACAGGAAAGTCAAGATTTCAACAAAAAAATAAAATCCAAGTAGTACAAAACTCTGAGGAAGTCTAAAATCAGGACAGGTCTGGACATTTTCACACCAGAGTTCGCTGAGAATAAAATGTCGTCTTCTGTACCCTTAAAGAAAATGGTGAGACTCATTGGGAGAAGTAGCACTTGGCCATATCTGCTCCATGAACTTGGTAGGTGGTAGATGTGAGGACTTTGTTCATACAGAAAGGCTCCTGACCACCCCTCAGACACCATTTCCCTGCAGTGCCCTCTTTGAAAAGCAAACTTAAGGGTGTTATCCAGAAGCCCAAGGACTCCATCAGAGTGGGTGGATGGAAGAAGGATGTCTCTGGTGAGGACTCATAAAATGCACAAACAGCCCACTCAAGAGATAAAAAAAATAAGGTTTAGTCACTTCACTTAACCTCACGAAGTCTCAGTTTTCTCCACAGTCCAAGAGGCATGATGACAGTGTAGACCTCCTAGCACAGAGGCGAGATTAACTGAGCCATGCTTAGACCAAGGTCTACTACGTGGGGAAGGTTCACCCCCTGTGGGCGACAGGGATTCACTATTTTTATGACGGCTGGTGGTGTCATTTTCAAAAAAGGAACAAGGAAGACTATTAAGGAAAAAGAAGGTATGTCTCTAACTGTCATAACAGAAGCAGGACTACTTGAGAGATGATAAAAGCGGGCTTGCGGGACCCCAGATTAAAACAGTGGAAGATGGAAAGGCAAAAATAGAGAAGGATAAAACCCAGCAAAAAAACCGCCATCCTCGCAAAGGGAATCAAGAATGATGGCTTGATTGGATGCAAGTGATCACAGTCCTAAGTATGTGCTAAACTGCCTGAAGAAAGCCAGGAGTAATATCAAAGGTGGGGTGTTTACCTTACAATAAAATCAAGAGCTAGCCAGGCGTGGAGGCTTACGCCTATAATCCCAACATTTCAGGAAGCAGAGGCAAGAGGATTGCCTGAGCACAGGGGTTCAAGACCAACCTGGACAACTTGGCAAGACCTTGTCTATATAATAAATCAAAAAATTAGCTGGGTGTGGTGATACATGCCTGTAATGCCAGCTACTTGGAAGGCTGAGGAGAAAGGATCACCTGAGCCCAGCAAGTCAAGGCTGCAGTAGCCATGATTCCACCACTGCACTCCAGCCTGGGTGACAGAGTGAGATTCTGACTCAAAAAAAAAAAAAAATCAAGAAGTAACAAGAAACACCCTGAATGAAGCCTGTTCCAAAAAAGGAACAACTCATAATAGCCATGGGGCCACAACAGACTGGAAGAGGCATCTCTGCAGGGCCGAAGGGCAGGTGCACGCATCTCTGGGGCTGTGGGTTTGACCCTGTCATCTGGAGCATATGGTTTTGTGGGGTCGGTTGTGACCTACAGCGTCTGCTGGCAGATGCCCCCAGCAGATCTTGCTGAAGCCTGCATGACTTCGAAACCCCTGCACCTTCCCTAGAGTACGAGGCTCACAAGGGCCAGCCCCACCCACCGCTGTGGTCTCGTTCCACATTATCTCCCACTACCCTCAACCAGGGTCCAGCCATGCTGACCACTCTCACCCCAAGGCCTGCCAGACCCATGCCCTCCTTTATCCTTCCCCTCATGTATCCTCTGCTTGGAACTCTCAAGTTCATTTTCAAACACCGTCTCCTCACAGGGGTCCTCCCTGTGCAAGGTGGAACCCCCACCCAAACAGAGTTAGGGAACAGAAGACCCAGAGAGCAGGACTTGTCTTTCTTGTTCACTCCTGAACCCCTGGCAGGTGTGGAGAGCCTGAGGCTTAGTGGATTCTCAGTAAGTATTTGAAGGGAGGGCAGGAGGAAACTGGCTGGGCTGCCCTCCCCGGAGGGGGTGGGAAAGAAGGAGCTCCCTGAGAATCTTCTGAGACCCCAGCTCAGACCTATGCTTAAGAAACGAGAATGAACCCATCAGAGTTGAGTTCAGAGTTTTTGGCTAACACCGGCAGAGACTGGTCTGAGTGCCTATAGAGGAGGGCTTGTGTGCCATCAAAGGAAGCCTGGACACTGCAAAATGCCACCTCACATGCCTACTTGGACCACTTTCTACACTTTCTGAACCCCTCCCTGGTCCTGACGGTGTGCTAATCTCAGACTCACTCCTCAGATATGGGACCTATTGTAAAACAGGTTGGGTTAAGAGCACAGACTGTAGAACCAGACAGTTGGTGCTCAAATCCCACAAATGCCATTACTAGTGTGTGACTTTAGGCAACTCACCTAACCTCTCTGAGCCTGTCTCTGCACCTACAAAATGGGATGACAGTTCTCTTACCTCACAGGGGTATGGTGAGGATGGACTGTGTACAGGACGGTCCAGGCTAGCACACAGCGAGTACTTTCTAAGTGCCAGCTGTCATCGCCACCCTCCCCCACCCAGACTTGCTTCTGGCTGTTGGTACAGAATCTGACCACAGCCTACAGTGGACTCTGCCACCTCCATCAGACACTGGCTCTGTGCTGGCTGACTAGCCTGGCCACATGGCAAGTTCCTTCACATCTATGAGTCTGATGCTCCATCTGCAAGATGGAAATCCCAACAGTCTCGACACCAGGTGAAGACCATTTTGTGGTCACCAAAATCCTTTCCCTTTGCTTGCTGGACACGCAGCTAGACTACAACTCCTGGCCTCCCTGGCAGGTGGGTGTGGCCACACAGCTGACTCATGGCCAATGACTTGTGTGGAGATGCAGGTGTCCCTGTAGGCCTGGCCCCTAAAGACCTCCTGGGTGATCCTCCAGACTCTCTCTTCTCTTCCACTGGCTAGAAGCAAGGCAGATCTACTGGATGGGAGAAGCTGGGTCCCCAGCCAGTGTAGACGGCTCCCACACCTACGCTGGACTGTGCAAGAGAAGGAAACTTCTGTTGTTTGGAACACTGAGACTGTGGGTTGTTTGTTACAGCACGCAGCCTGCCCTCATACACATCCTGAGTGGGTTATTGTGAGGAGTAAACGAGACATTATGTTGAGTGCTTAGTGAAGGGCCTGGCACAGAGCACGTGGTCCATACACAGACACATCATCATGCTCTCGGCTCGGCTACTCCATCTGGCACTGACAACTGGAGGCTCTGAGGCAGCCTGGCAGACTGCTCAGGATAACGGTACCCCTGGGTTTCTACCTACACAAAAAGACATATCCTAAACCCAGGACAGAGGAGGGCTCCTGCCCAGACCCAAATTCAGGCATCACAGAGAGGGAGGAGAAACAGGCGGCTTACCAGCGCGACGCCCAGAATCTGGGGGAAGGTGTAGGAGGAGCAGCCGGCAGGCGTGAGGCGGATGGTGGCATAGGGCGTCTGGAACCACGCCTTCTCGCTGGCCCACACGATGTCACAGAGAGGCAGGATGGAGGCACCCAGGCCCAGTGCTGGTCCGTTGATGGCCACCACGATGGGCTTCTTAAACTGGATAAAGGCCTTCACAAAGTCCCTGGGAGGAGAAAGAGGTCCCTCTTTAACAGGTGACCACCACTGGCCAAGCTCCACTGGACACCTCTGATTCTTCTTGGTGCTGTGATGCACCCTCAGGTCATCAGAGGTGACTGGTTGCCAGGCAAGGGCCACCGGCTGCCAGATCTTCAGAGCTACATTCATGGGATAGCTACAGGTCCTGGTCTGTCCAGATCGTGCCTGGTGTCCCAGCACTACACAACTTGCCATCCCCTCCCCTCGTTGGACAATAAGTTATATGGACACCTTAGATATTGACAAAGTTGTGCATATCCTAAGGAAAACATCCTGAATATTAAGGTGCAGAACGAGAACCAGAAAGACAATATTACTGGGAGGCATATTTCAACTCAAAAAAAAAAAGAAGTCCATCCTAACATCTCTGGCCAAAGTGGAATGGGGTGGCTTCAGGAGCTATGAATTCCTCATTCTTGGAGGTATTCTAATTTTAGCTTGACGATGTAGAGGGAATTCCAGCTTTGAATGGTGGGTATGGGTCAGGATTGATGGCATTGAAAATTTCTTTCAATCCTAGGATGAAGGGTGATCTGATTTTGAATTACCTAAAGGGATGCCAGATTCATCAAGGGTGTGGATCTATACGTTAGGGTGGCTTTGACTAAAACTGGGGAAGGATCTCGGGCTCCTCTGGAGACATGGGCTTCCAGAATCACGGCTATGGGTTTGGGCAATATTTTCTCTCCCAGCCCTTCTTCATGGAGCGAGGTCACGGTATGCATCTTTACCTGCTGGGCAGAGTCATCAGCAATAACCTCTATTTTCTTTGCCTTATAGTGTTTTTTTGCCTTTTCCCTGATTGCTATGTAAGAGCTATAAAATTTTAATATTCATCTGGATATGGAGGAAAGATCTAAGATGTCTAGTAAAGGCTGCATCCTTCATTATTCTCTGGTGGAAGATTGGAAACTACCAAAAACTCACAAGAATAAAATCCAAACACCCATGACCTTGATCTAACCTTGGTCTGCCCTGGTTTACCTTTCCAGGCTTCCCTCACATCACTCTCGCCCCTGCTCACTGTACATGAGCCACATAGGCCTCTGAGCATTCTTAGAAAACACCGTTATCTCAATTTGCAATTACCCTGACTAATTATTTGCTTGTTAATTTTGGATTCTTCTTCCCCATTGTCCTCTTAGGGACACCCACAGGTCTACCTGGGGCACTGCTTGGCTTCTATCAATATTGGAATCAGCACTCAGTAAATAGCTGTTGAATAAATACATAAGTCTCCCAGGACAAGAGCAAACATTGCAAAGGCGTGGCAATGATGAACCAACTCTTCACCAAACTTGTTTTCCCTCTTCTTCCAAGGTCTATTGGTCAACCTCATTTCTCAGTCTCCCCTGCAGGTGGCTGTGTCCAACTCACTGGGTACTGACCAACAGAATGCGAGTAGAAACCACATGCACCACTTCCGGGTACACACAAACCTCCCACCATGTAGTCCTCTAAGCCCGTCATCTTGATAAGCATGGCTGTCTTGGAATACATTTACTGAGCCACAAGATGGAAGGAGTCTGGGTTCCTGAGTCATCACCAAGAGGACAGTCATGGGCTTATCAGTAACACCTGTTTTAGATTTTTATGTATGTGTAAAGCACATTTCTATCACAGTTGAGTCACTATTTATATTTGGGGTTTATTTGTTGCAGCAGTTAATACTTAACTAATACAACGAGCTGATTTATCCTTTCTCTTTCCAACACTTATCAAAAGATATGAATGTCATAGTGATATGTTGGCATCAGATTCAACTGTGAGAAGACTACTTAATATCCTCATATTCTGCTGGAGTAGGGAGTATCTACATAAAGGATCTATATAAATCATAAATGCATGCACCTTTGATCCAGGCTTGAGACATCATATTGCCTGAGATGGTGGAGTTACCTCAGTCCCTGCTGGCTCCACTGCAGCTGACTCCAAAAAGACACTGCTTCAAAGAGGGAGTCTTGGCACCATGACTCTCTGATGCCTGGTTTTCCAGGGACTCATCTTCTGGCTTCACTTCCTAACCTTATGGCTAGGTTTTAGGTTAGGTCACTGGTTTTCATAAGTGCTTTGTACCAAATGCAATTTAGAGCCTGAAGGGGACATGGATATTCTCTGTAGGATCCTTGGAACCCCAGGGTTTGGGTGATTTTTGTTAGCCTTCCCGTTCCCGAGTGCTCTCACACAATTTCAGAATCTTGAATCTCAGAGTTAGGAAGGACTTTAAGACTCTTGGAACCATACCTTCCACTCAGCGCAGAATTCCCTCCATAACATTCTGAGGCTACATCACCCCACGTTTTTTTACTGAATAATTATTTATTTATTTTTAAATTTTTATTATAAAGATGTGGGGTACAGTGCAGGGTTAGGTGTGTGAACACTGATCATGCAGGTACCCTTGTTGATAAAGTATGCCCCTCCCTCCCCTAGCAGTTTCCCTCAACTGCCAATCCCACCCCCACCCCCCCCCCGACAGTTTCCTACTACTGCCAATCGCTTTCTTATAGCATTATAATTGTTCAAGGTTAGCTTATGAGTGAGAACATATTTACAAAGGTATTAAGCACAGAAGATAGTATCAACCCACTTTTTAAAACATTTTTTATTTCAAATATGTGGGGTACAATTCAGGGTTAGGTATACAAATGTTCATTATGCAGTTACACTTTTGATGAGGTGTGCCCCCCCACTCCCCTGGCAGTTTCCCATCACTGCCAAGCCCTTTCTTACAGTATTACGATAGTTGTTCAAGGTCTGCTTATGACATCACCCCACTTTTGTTGGACATTTTCAAAAAAGAGGGCCCACGCCTATCCCGACAGCCTCCCCACTGTGGGTCTCCTGAGGGCCTCTCTGATATTCCCATTACCTTAGCTCCATCAACTACATGATGGAATGGACCTCAGCCTTCATAGCCTTCCAGAGCCTTCCCTTTCAGGACCCCAGAACCTTTCACTCACTCTGTGTAAGGGCATCAGGGACCCCTGAGGAGGGCAAAGGGGACCAAGTGTACAATGCATCGACCCTCTGCCTCAGCCCCTCCTCCTGTTTCATTCCAACCTGCCTCTCAAGTAATTTCCTTGATATAAAAATGTTGCCCCCCCCCTTTTTCTCTCACCTCAGGCGGTGAGATCTCTATCACAAGGAGCCAAACAGCAAACAGGATATTGCATTACAGGCCCTGCGGCTCAGATATCTGATCTTGACTGCAGGATGGCGGGGCTGCGCTCAGAAGATCACTGGCCTCTCCCCCCGCATCCAGGGCCATCAGGCCGACCCCAGCCTGCATAGCTTCCTCTGTTCAACCCTGTGGCTTCTGCCTGCCCAAGCTGCTGGGTGGCTCTGACATGGCAGAAGGAGCAGGAACTTCAGAGTCTGAAAGACTCAGGACTAAGTCTCAACTCTGCCCCTAACTAGTGGCGAGACTGTGGACAAGTTGCCTGGTCTTTGGAACCTCATTTTCTCTCTCTGTAAAATGAGAAAGCCATGCTGTCTCTTCATATAAGGGGCCAAAGGAGACAGCACTGTGCCTGACATGCAGGGAGCACTCGATCTCTGCTGCTTTATGACGGGTGGTGCATTTGCCAGGAAGGATGGACACAGCCTTTGTTCCATTCTCTGATGGAAGTAGTCTGCGATTCATTCGCATGGCCCAAAGGAGACTCAGAAGTAAACTTCTGCTCATGTCTGGATTTTCCCTGGAGCAACTGGCATTTATTTTGTGACCTAGTTACCCACTCCCCTTCACCAGAGTCATCGAGGGCAGCTCTCACTGCCAAAGCTCAGAGCCAAGTATGGGGCCAGCAGGGCCTATGAATACCAGATACACAGTGACCCCCATCCTGGGCCTCCAGAGAGGTCTCTAGGTACCCACTCCATATCAGACTCAGCTTAGCTAGAACTCATGACCGGGAAGTAACAGCAGTAGTAACAACAGTAATCATTCTTTATACCAATTCAAAGTGTTTATTATGTGCCAGGAGTAGCCATGTATATCCTATGGGGTACCTGATTATTCTTCACCCTAGCAAATTACCAGTGAGATCACTGCCATCATTTTGATTGTTTGATTGTTACCATTTTCCCGATGAGCTAGGCTTGGAGTGATCAGTGGCGTGCCCAAGGCTGCACCATTAGCAAGCATATAGAGGTGGGTTTGACCTCAGGCAGCCTGCTTCCTGATACCATGTGGGCAGCCAGGAGCCTACGCTGCCTTCCTGAACACCATGCTTAAACAAGCCACCACGTCACCTCTGACGAGTTCAGGGGAGGGCAGCCTCTCTTGAGGGTGGGTCCTGGAGCGAGTTACCTGAGCTCTCCACACATCCACGAATTTATTCACTAAATATCTGCATAGTGAACACGGTGCCCTGGTCATGTGTGTGCAGTTTTCTTTAGGCAAAGGTGAGGAGGGGGTGGGGGTACTACACAGGTGTATAGGGACACATGGTATTTCTGGATCCTAGCAGTCAGTTCTATCAGAAGGTTGCCCCAAGAGAAGAGAAAGGGTTGGGTTCTATGTCCAAAAGATGCTTCAGTCCTGCTGTATTTTGAACAAAGTTCTTTCACAAGAGACTTCTCAGACCATAAGTGCCTTAATACATCTGGAAAATCTGCAGGAGTGGCACATGGAACTTGCAGTATGAATCAAACTCCTTCCAACGACAGTGCCCTTCACCCCCCTCACCCTCTCCATCCCTGCTAGTTCACAAACTTCTGCTCCCTTTGAGGCATCGGGCAGACTTCCTCCTGCCTCTGCCATCCTGCCCTCTGCTCTACCTCAGGAAGTTCACCTGCCCATAAAAATGGCAAACGCCTGAGTTCAACTGGCTGCATTTCTCCAGAGGTGGGGCTAACATGTCCAGCTTCCTCTCACACTTAGGACCTCTGCCTTGGGGTTCCCTGAGCTACTCGGCCAAGAAAGTCAGAAGCCAGTTTTGCCCCAAGTCCCAGCCATGTTCCTCTGAACTCTTGAGAACCAAATCCACGGGGAAGGAGATGTCAGAGGCTGACAGGTGTGAAAACCATCAGCCATAGGAAGCTAGAGAACATGGCTGG
>CAUYQG010039742.1:0-12367 GCA_963574415.1 Tarsius wallacei | reverse complement strand
CACAGGTTCAAGACCAGCCAGGGCAACTTGGTGAGACCTTGTCTCTACAATACATCAAACTACAAGATTATATTATTAGATGCATAAAAGCTTTTGATAAAATCCAGCACTCCTTTTTAATCAAAAACCTCGAACACCTAGCAATAGATGGAACATACCTTAAAATAGTAAGAGCCATCTATGAGAAACCCACAGCCAGCATACTGCCAAACAGACAGAAATTGGAACTATTTCCCCTGAAAAGCAGAACAAAACAAGCATGCCCACTCTCACCCCTCCTTTTCAACATAGTTTTGGAAGTCCTAGCCAGAGCAATCAGACAAGAGAAGGAGATCGGGCGTATCCAAAGAAGAAAAGAAGAAGTCAGGTTATCCCTCTTTGCAGATGCCATGATGCTATATCTCGAAAACTCAAGAGAATATGTCAAAAACCTCCTTGCAATGATAAAGAACTTTGGCAAAATCTCAGGGAATAAAATTAATGAGCAAAAAACAGTCATATTTCTATACACTAACAATAAGCAAACAGAAACCCAATAAAAAGCACAATCTCATTCACAATAGCCAGAAAAGAAAATAAAAATCAAATACCTTGGCATCTTCCTAATCAGAGACATGAAAGACCTTTACAATGAAAACTACAAAACACTGCTCAAATAAATCAAAGATGACACAAGCAAATGGAAAAATATCCCATGCTCATGGATTGGAAGAATCAACATAGTTAAGCTGTCCATCCTACCTAAGGCAATCTGCAGATTTAAAGCAAAACCCATTAAATTACCAGCAGCATTCTTCTCACACCTGGAAACAACAATACAGGAATTCATAAAAATGACCACGAATCCCCAAAACAATCCTCATCATAAAAAAAAAAAAAACACAAACAAACAAAAAACAAAGCAGGAGGTATCATACTCCCAGACTTTAAAATTTATTATAAAGTTACAATAATCAGAACAGCCTTGTATTGGTACAAGAAAAAGCATATAGACCAATGGAACAGGATAGAAATTCCAGAAGCAAAACCTTAATTTCTCAACCAACTCATCTTCGACAATGCCTCCACTACCTACTGGGGAGAGGGGAACCTATTCAGTAAATGGTGCCTGGAAAACTGACTGGAAAACTGGCTGACCACATGCAGAAGATTAAAACAAGACCCCTGCCTATTCCCATACACAAAAGTCAACTCTAAATGGATCAAAGACCTAAGCATAAAACCTCATACTATAAGAACCTCAGAAAATGCAAGAGACACCCTTATGGAAATTGGTAATGGCAACCAATTCTTGATCAAAATCCCAAGTGCCCATGCCATAAAAGATAAGATAGACAAGTGGGACCTCATCAGATTGACAAATTTCTACAAAGTCAAAGAAACCATCAAGAGAGCAGGGAAACAGCCCACAGAATGGGAAAAAATATTTGCAACTGTATGTCTGACACAAGCCTAACATCTAGGATCTACAAGGAACTCAAATGTGCTGAAAAGAAATGAACAAACAACCCCATTACAAAGTGGGCAAAAGATATGAATAGACACTTCTCGAAAGAAGACACATGAGAAGCCAACAGATGCATGAAAAAATGCTCTGCCTCACTAGTTATCAAATAAATGCAAATTAAAACTACACTGGGATACCACCTAACTCCAGTCAGGATGGCCATCATCAATAACTCAAAAAACAACAGATGCTAGAGAGAATGTGGTGATAAGGGAACACTTCTATACTGTTGGTGGGAGTGCAAACTAGTACAGCCTCTGTGGAAAACAGTGTGCAATTCCTAAAAGATCTAAAAATCCACCTTCCATGTGACCCCACAATCACCCTACTGGGAATATACCTGGAGGACCTCAAATAACTCTATGAAGAAGATACCTACCTGCACACATATGTTTATTGCAGCATTGTTCACAATAGCAAGAATAAGGAACCAACTGTGCTGCCCATCAAAAGAGGACTGGATAAAAAAATGTGGTGATGGAATACTACGCAGCCATAAAGAAGACCAAAATCATGAACTTCACAACAACCTGGATGAACTTAGAGTTTATAAGACTGAGTGATCTTTCACAGAAACAAAAACTGCGTATCACATGTTCACTCATAAGTGAATCTTGAACAATTATCGTAATATTACCAGAAAAGGATTGGCAGTAGCGGGAAACTGGGGGGATGGAGGATGGGGAGGTGGGATTGGCAGTAGTGGGAATCTGCTTGAGAAAGCGGGGGGCACATCTCATCAACTGCATAATGAACATTTGTATACCTAACACCGAATTGTACCTCACATCTTAAAAAAAAAATTATAAGTTAAAAAAATTAAAAAATAAAAAACTTGCTTAACTGAAAAAAAAAAATTACCTGGACGTGGTAGCATGCCTGTAGTTCCAGCTACTTGAAAGGCTGAGTCAGAAGGATTGCTGGAGCCCAGCAGGTCGACGCTGGGGTAGCAGAGAGTATGCATGTCATTGCACTCCAGCCTGGGTGACAGAGACTCCAACTCAAATAAATAAATAAATAAATAAATGTGACCAACAGTGACTGTCATTCATATGTATGTATATATATATGTTGTGTATATTGTTTTCTGTTAAAGGGAGCACATAATTTAATGAAAAAAATGCCAGTGGCAATGCTAATTTACTTATTTATTTATTTTTTGATTCAGCGTCTCACTCCATCGCCCAGGCTGGAGCATAGTGGCACACTCACGGTCACTTCAGGCTCAACCCGCTGGGCTCCAGCGATCCTTCTGCCTCAGCCTTCCATGTAACCTGGAACAAAAGGCAAGTGCTACCATGCCCCACTATTTTTTTCATTTATTGCAGAGACAAAGTCTCACTATATTGCCCGGGCTGGTCTCGAACCTGCGGGCTCAGGCAATCCTCTTGCCTTGGCCCTCCAAAGTGCTGGGATTACAGGCTGAGCCACCGAGCCCGGCCTCCTCATTCATTCCTTTAAAAAGAGTTGAGGCCAGGCTCATTGGTCCAAAGTGCTGAAATTACAGGCTTGAGTCACCGTGCCCAGCCAGCAATGCTAATTTCATGGCATAGGCCAAAAATGTTCATGAATTTATAAGTGTAACACTACTGTAACCTGAAGAAATCTAGAGGAGCTTACTGAAGTGGATATGGGTTCAACTGGGTTTTGAAGGATGTATTAAAATCCGTGAATTTCTTCACTTAGAATTATTAGACAATAGTTCAGGATCAACAGAATGAAATTTAATCAAAAAGAAACCATTAGCCAGGTTATAAAGAAATAGTATTTACACTAAGTTAAAAGCATTAAACTTTTAAAATACTTCACTCATTTTACAATTATAATATGGCTACACTAAATTACATTCTATAGGTAAACCTAAATTTTTCAATTAAAAAATAATAGGTTTGTAGTTATACCTGTGATCATTTTTTTAAGTGTTACTACTATTTAGGAAATTACAAATAAGAGAAAGTATTTTATATAATGATACATGAAACTTAGTTGTTTGCAAGAGGTAGGTAAGTACTATGAAATAGAGTCTAAAGAAACAGGACCACAAGCTTTTAGTCACAGTTTTAATTGCAGTTTTAACTGCTCTTTGGACCTGTGTTGGTCTATGAGTGAATGACTGCCTCTAATTACATGTTTGATAGAAAGCTTATGGCGGTTGTTTCAATACTCTAAAGCACTGAACTATCAGGGTGCATTATATCAAAAAATAAAAGACGAATCGTTTGCATTCCACCTGCTTCTTCAAATCCCAGATTCTGTTCTTTTTGGGATGTTTTTGTCTTTCATCTCAGGGCCCGAGTGACAATGTCACTGGCAGTTAGAGCCTGTTGACACACTTGACATCCAATTTAGTTAATGCTAGGTCAGTCTGAGAGACGCAGAAAAGCTACTATGTATGCAGCAGAGAAAGCTGTGTGTGACTACTGAGGAATACCCTCTAATTCCCAGAATACTTGTTAAACAATTCTAATGTCACAATATCAGCAGGAGAACTCTAACAATCAGTGTCACAATAAATACATAGGTAACAGATTGTTTTGAGATTTAATGTGTTAAAATGTATTGTCTTTTTTTAAATCTTTGAAATGGTTTCTTTTCATAGCTCTTATGGTTAGATTAAAATTCAGAGAGATGACAACTGACTTTACACAGCATTATTGGAATAATCATTACAGTCGTTATGTTTTTTAACATACTGAAGTGTTTATTTATCTTTGTAGTGCAATTTAATTTATCTGATGTCTGTCAACTTTCAGAAAGACTAGCCTGCAACAGACAGTTCTTACTTTAACAAAGCTATAAACATACAATGGTACCTGCTACCAATGTGAATTAATATCAAGATAATTGTACAATGCAGCCCAAACATTTCATATACTGATTAAAAACTGGTTTCTTTGTTTTCACAGGTTATATTTCATGTATATATTTTAATTTTAAAGTAAATTCATGTTTGTAAATATTTTTCTTATGATTAATATTGAATTACTAATTAAATTTTTTGTATTATAATTTTTCATTCTTGATTGTCAAGAATGGTATATCTCTTTCCAAATGACTTGTGTCAAACTGTGAACTCTTTATTGGTATTTCTGGACTTAAAATATTTATATTTTTTAAAATTTGAGTTCCAACAATATGCCTTGTTAAGTGATAGGAATAGATTTTAAAAACCTCATCTGCCAGATATCTCTAAGAGTCATTGAAATTTTGAGACAAATTTTAGTCTTAAAAGTGGTTTGATACTTACAAATGGGGTGAGAGATATATTTCACTTAAACCTGGGTCACAATAACATCAAAAACAGCAAAAATTAAACTTTTAATTATTTGTTTTTAATAAAGGTTTGTTATAGAACAATTTTAGATTTATAGAAAAAGGCAAAATTAATACTTAAAGTTTCTATATAGCCATGCATAGTTTCCTCTGCTATAAATAATGTTGAAACATTATAATTAATACTCAAACTTTATGAAGACTTTCTAATTTTTTCCCAGTGTTCTTTTTCTATTCCAAGATAATCCAGAATATCACATATTTAGTCATCATGTTTCCTTAGGCTTTTCTTGCTGTGATAGTTTCTCAGACTTCCCTTGGTTCTGATTACCTGAATAGTTTTGAGGAGCAGTGGTTATTACTCCTTAAGTTATTTTGTGGAATATCCTTCAATTGAGATTTGTCTGATATTTTTCTGTTAATTATACTAAGTAAATTATATCTTTGTTTGTTGACTTCCAGTTAGAGGATCCTAGCAGAGAATCAAATAGTAGTAAATTTCTGTTCTATTTTTTAATGATTCTATGTGAGAAATTTGGACTGTTTTTGTCCCTTGAATACATGACACAACTCCACTAAATGTGTCTCTGACCACAGTTCTCTAATTTTGAAGCCACTCCCTCTTTGTTACTGCTGGGACTAAAAGTAGTTGCAGTTTCACTCTTATTATCATTTAAATTATTTTACTACCCTTCATACCCCTTATGTGCAGTCTTGTAAACAGTCCCCTTATTAAACACTTTGAATTATCCTAATGAAGGTGTGTCAATCCTCTTACCACTTAAATCTACAATTGAATCAAATTTAGCTTCTCCTGATATTGAGGCAAAGCCAAGTGCTTTAAAACTATATTTTTATTGTACTATAATACTTGATATGAGAAATAATAAGGTGTAAATTATTGTTACTCTTGGATTAACACTGTAATTTATTTGTCATCCTTCTACCTCTACTTCCCATGTGCAAGAGATTGGTTGATCGATTTTTCCATCTCTTTTCCTTTTACAACTGTCCACAAATCCAAATAGTTTAATTGTATTGCATCATTTCCCCATGTCCATTATGATTCACTAAATAGCTATTTAACCATATGGGTATTGACTACTTTTATGGCTATATCAAAGGGAATAAGCCACAGGCTGTTAGTTCATAATCCTTTCTTTGGGCCCCTGACCCCACACGTAAGAAATCCTACTATACTGTGTCTGTTATACTCATGCAGCTACTTCTGTCACTTCCAGGTGAACCCAGTCTTTCAGCCAACCCCTCCAAGCCACTAGACACATGAGTGAAGATATCGTATACCTTCCAATTGATACCATCAGCCAGGTGAACATCAAAGTTTTCTCATGTGATATCACATGGTACAGAAGAATTAACCATCTGAGCTCTACCTAAATGCCTGACCTATAAAATAATAATATATAATTTAAAAGTTGCTGCTTAAAGCCAATTAGGTTTAGTTGTTTGCTCTGCAGAAATAGAAAATCAGCCGGGCTCAGTGGCTCAGCCTATAATCCCGTGCCTTGGGAGGCTGAGGTGAGTGGATTGCCTGAGCCCATGGTTTCGAGACCCACCTGGGCAACTTGGTGAGACCTCATCTCTACAATAAATCAAAAAATTAGCCGGGTGTGGTCGCGCGCGCCTGTAATTCCAGCTACTTGGAAGGCTGAGGCGGAAGGATTGCCGGAGCCCATTAGGTCGAGGCTGCGGTGGCTGGGAGCGGCCACTGCACTCCAGTCTGGGCAACAGAGTAAGACTCCAACTCAAAAAAAAAAAAAAGAAATAGAAAACCAGAATAGAATCTAGTACTTGAAATTGAGATGATTCTCTAATACCTTAAACATAAGTCTTTGGGAAATAGAACAAAGGACAAAACTACAAGGGCTTCAAGGAGGCTGAGCTGATAAAGCCTCAAGAAGACTTAATAAGGGCTTCAAGAACAATGAAAAAATGTTATGAGAGGCTGAAGCAAAGGGGACTTTGGTTATGTGGGTAAAGGTTTGGCAAAACTACCACCTGTGGAAATGTAGAATACTGGAACAATGGATAGATGTTTATTGTACCATGTACTCAAGCTTGAATTAAGGCTTTGAACAGCCCATGTTTTAACACAAGACATACTAAAAGCAATAGCATTATTTTATTTGTGGAATTTAATTATAATAAAACAAAATTATAAAACAAAACTGGGAATGTGCTTCATGTTGGTATTTAATTAATTTAACAAGAAAGTTTCATGACAGTAGATTTGAGTATGCTGATCTCTATGTGACTTGAAACACCTCCTCCCTTTGTATCAATCTTAAAGTTCTCATTTGAATTATTTTCTAGTGAAAACTACATTATGTCACTTGAATATACAAGTTACAAGTCAGTAACTACAATTATCAAAGACTGTAATTCTGCTTTAAATCTAAACAATGCAATCTCCTACTGTTTTTACACATTTGTAGAGTTAGTAATCATGGATGTTAATTGTACTGCTTATATACATTCTAGTGTTAGTAATCATGAATGGTAATTGTCATGTAATTGTGGACTCAGGGTTGTAAGAATTGAAGATTTAGTGCTCTGGGTTTAAAGTGTATTTGTAGGTCAGTATGCCAAATGTGAGAAAAATAAATGTACTTAAAATTGTATTAGCTTTTCTAATAGTTAGTGCCTAGATCGATCTTAAAAATGTTCAATTTAGCTGAAATCTTTTTTGTCAAGCAATCAATGTGTTTAATGAATGACAAAAGTCGTGTCAAGAACCCAGTGAAACTCAAAAGTTATTTGGAAAATATAATGCAGGTCAGGGAAGATTCACCACCTTGAACTTCACCATCATTAGTTGGATCCAATGATAGGTAAGAGAGAAATGGAACATCTGTTTTCATTTTCTCCTGAAGGATAAGATTGAGGTAAGTAGTTGACCTCATGCATAAACACTGAGAAGAGATTTAGTAAAAATGGACATGCACAACAGATGATGTTATCCTCGTTGATGACTTTGATTCTGATTTCAAAGTGTGTACAAGTACTTTAGGAGCTGAATTAAAATACAGAAATCACTAAGAAATAATTGATAGGCAATATCTAATTAAATGTAGTTTGTCCTTGTTCTTTGGCTCTTGCCTTCTATCAATAACCTTTTACACAAAGAAAATCAGCTATTGTACTGCGGGAGTAGATGACTTATGCTTTTTTACCCCCGTTTTGTTACAGTGATCACATTAATCATTATTTAAATATGAAAAATAGATGTCAGGTTAAAAAGAGAAGGAAGCCTTGAAGAAATGTCCTTGATGATGAACAAGGTTTATATAAATGGCAACTTATGGAGTGAAGAAAAAATGAGGTAATTACCATTCAGTTTTACAGACGGAAAAGCTGAGTCACCAGGAGGTTAAGTGACTTGCCCAAGGTCACAGAAGAAGCCATTATCATTATGATATAGTTTCTTTTATGCTTTATTTTTTTCTTAAATTTTATCTAGTGCAGCAAAAAGCATTGAGAGGTAAATATTCTCCATATATATAGTAAATTTACTCTTGCTATTTGGTATTGATGAAAAATCAATGAAAATAAGTTTGAGTTTTTGTTTTGCTTTTTTCCACATTTTTAAAATTTTTTATTTCTTTTGCCCTTGTCATTGCAGAAATTGGTTCTTTCCCTTTTGTCACTAAGACCGAAGAGATCAACTAGAATATGGGAAGTTTTCTAAATTCTTGTGTGGAAAGTGGTAAATGGAAATTACACTTGGTAAATGGAAAACCCTCTGTCAACAACATTCTCTTTGTCTTCCAGTTACTAATTTACATAAAAACCACTTTGCATTATATGAATTACAGAAAAGTCAGTAAACTAAAAGAGAAATAATTTTGATATTACATAAATCTACCACAACATATACATTTTTTTTCTTTTTTCTTTTTTTTTATATTCAATATTTATCATTATGATATTGTGGGGTACAGTTAAGGGTTAGGTATACAAATATGCTTCGTTCAGGCACCCTTGTTGATAAGAGGTGTCTCCCCCTCCCCAGACAGATATTGACTACCGTTAATCCCATTTGTGGTCGATTATGTTTCCATATAAATTTCTGTATTGTCATTTCCAGGTCTGAGAAGAATAATGTTGGTAACTTAATGGGTATTGCATTGAATCTGTAGATTACCTTTGGTAGGATGGACATCTTAACAATGTTGATGGAAGATGATTTTTGTAATACATGTACCCTAAAAAAGGATGCACAACTAAAATATGTAAAGAATTGTTTAAATAGAGATAACAAGTAAAGAAATGGGCAAAATATGTAGACAGGCACTTCATAAAAGATTTAGGTAGACTTTTTTCCTTACTATTACAGCTATTTTCCCACAATTAGTTATTTTCTTTGATATAATTTAGGCTGTATTTTTTTCCCAGTAGCAAGGTTTTCCACTTTTATGTTGGCAAATATTTCCCTTGAAGTATTGCCCAAATGGCAAGTAACCATGGAAATATGTAGGCATGTAAACAGATGCTCAAAATTATCCACTATCAGGTAAATGAAAATTCAGATCATAAGGTACCATTAGACATCGACCAGAATTTCACCTCTTGAAAAGATTAATTAAATTGATAAATACTTAACAGGGTTGGTTAAGAAAATATACTTCAGCCATTGTCATAATGAAAAAGAAGTCATCACTAAAGATACTTCAGACATTAAAATTAGTATTTCATTTTTTAAAAATTTATGCTAAAAATTTGAAAATTGAAATAAGATAGACATATTTCTAGAAAACCACAACTTTTTAAAACCCACACTAGAAGAAACAGAAAATTTAAGTAGTCCTATAATTACTAAAAATGTCCATATGGCATCAACAGTGAATGCTATCAAACATTTATTAGTATTTTGAGCAATTGATAGAATTAAGAAAGAATCCAGCTGGGCATTGTGATTCATGCCTGTAATCCCAGCACTTGGGGAGGCCAGAGCAGGAAGGTTGCTTGAGTCCAGGAGTTCGAGACCAGCCTGGGCAACATAGCAAGACCTTGTCTCTAAAAAAAAAAAAGAAAAGAAAAAATTAGTTGAGCATGGTAATGCACCTGTAATCCCAGCTACTCGGGAGGCTGAGTTCAGGAGATCAAGGCTGTGGTGAACTATGATCAGGTCACTACGCTCCAGCCTAGGCAACAGAGTGAGACTTTGACTCAAAAAAAAAAAAAAAAAAAAAAAAAGAAGAAGAAGAAAGAAAGAAAGAAAAGAAAAGAATGTGCTTGGCCTTACCTGGTGCTAGATGTCCTTTAAGGAAAATGACACTGTGTTCTTGGAACAGGAGAGAAGGAATTCGACCCTAGAATGAAGAATAATTATACAGATATAATAATATGAACATTATTCATTGATTTCTAATATTAGCATCAAATATTTCAAGGCAAACCTTGAAATATTTAACTATGTGTAGAGGGAAAATCTACATAACATCATCTTTGACAATATAAAATAAGATCTATCAAAGTATAAGTTAAAAATTATAGGAAAGGGGAGAGGTAGTAATAGTCTCATATTGCAAAGTAGGGACTCAAGAAACACTGTTGAAAATTGATAGAACAGGAAAAAGAAGTTTGAATATTGTATAGTGCTTTAGTTCACAAAAAGTAACCAAAAGAGAGAAACAAAAATAATGATACAACTATCAAATATTGAGTGGTGAAGGAAAGGAGATAAAATAGTATAAATGTACTCAGTCTTCATTTGTCATAACAGGAGTTCAGCAGATAATGACCAAGGCCATACTCTATGATTTAGCAACATAAAGATAATAGTAGAAAAAATAAAAACAGAAATGGTTAAAATTGTTTGTCTCTGATGAGCAAGACTGTGGGTAGGGAAGGGAATATTTCTTATTATGAACACCTCCTCTATTAGATAGCAAATATGTGCCTATATTATAATAAAATATTTTAAATAAAGAAAAACACAGCTGGATTGGCATGAGAATAAATGGAGAAATACCTCATAAACTAAAACAGCCCTAGTTTATGTTGATTTTTTTCTAATATATGAAGAAAAAAAATCACACATCAGAGCAGAAGAGAAGGAATTTTTAAATAAACAATGCTGGGACAATCTTCCTCTATTGGGATATAATCATTTCAAACCATGATCCCAAATAATTCCAGGTGATTAATGAAATAAAGGTAACAATGAAACCATGAAAAGTTAGAAGAAAACAAGTGAGTGTTTTTCTTATTTCTTAAGTTATATATATGTTAATTAATACATATTAATGTGTTTTAATAATAAAATATAAATTAAAAAATATTTTGTCTGTGAAATTTAAGATAATGCTTAAAATAGAAATAATGCAATGCTCAGGAAAGCTGAATGAAATAAGAATTCTCATATAATGCTTAATTCCATCAATTGCTCAAAATAATAATTCTTGGAGAAAGAATAAAAATTGCTATTTCTTCTTGGAGAGGGAAAAAAATTCAAGGGAAATATTTGACAACATAAAAATAGAAAACCTTGCTATTGGGGAAAAATAACCTAAATTATATGAAAGAAAATAACTAATTGTGGGGAAATAGTTGTAATAGTAAGGAAAAAGCCTACCTAAATTGATAATATATTAATGTATATTATAAATAAATAAAATATAAATTAAGAAATGTGAAATTGTCTATAAAATATAAAAGAATGTTTAAACTAGAAACTATTCAGTGCCCAGAATGGTTGAATGAGATAAGGACTTTCATAAAATGTTGGTGGAAGCCCTGCTTGAAACTTTTTAGAAAACAATTGTCAATATGTATTATGAACTTAGAAAGGTCTATAACTTTCACTATGAATTTCATGCCTGAAAATAGGTCTTAAGAAAAAATATCAGAAATTCCAACAGAGATGTATATATTTTTAAAAAATCAAAATGTTTAAATTGAGAGATAACCATCACGTTCACACATTCAACAAGTATTTACTGTATATTTACTATGCACCGAGCATTGGCAATTAAACAATGAACAAAAGACAAAACTTTATGCTCTTTTTGAACTTACATGCTAAGAATATTTAATTATAAGATAAACAAGAAGCTGTTATAATCTCAGTTATGTAAAACTATGTGCAAAGAGAGGAGAAATACACCAAATTGTTACCAGTGGTCACCACTGCATGGTGAGATCTGTGATGGCTACATTCCACTGATAACTTCTTCAGTACTTTCCCCCTTTTCTACCATGAACATGTATTTCTTTAGCAATCTGAGAAAGAAACGAGTAAATGTATATGCATATATACTTACAGAATGGTTGTGAGGATTAAATAAAATGGAGTATAATAGGAGCCTGGCAAAACACAGACCTTCAGTAAATGACAGTTTTTCTTTTTGTTGCAGTCTAAAGATTGACATTTGTTCCCTCTCTATTCTCCCTCTTTATTTTTTTATTTTTATTTTTTTTGAGTTGGAGTCTCACTCTGTCGCCCAGACTGTAGTGCAGTGGCCGCTCCCGGCCACCGCAGCCTCGACCTGCTGGGCTCCGGCGATCCTTCCGCCTCAGCCTTCCAAGTAGCTGGAACTACAGGCGTGCGCGACCACGCCCGGC
>CAUYQG010039735.1:0-15215 GCA_963574415.1 Tarsius wallacei | reverse complement strand
AAGAAAAAGATTTAAAAAAAAAAAGGGGGGGGGGCCAGAACAAAAGGGATGGAATTGAGTTAGTAAACTAACAGAACCAATCAAGTACACTTTGGAACTTTTCATTTAAGTTCAATGTCCTTTCAGTTCTGATTTCTGGCTGTTTTTTCCCACACTGGCAAGTTTATTCAATGGATCAGTTTCCCCTTTTGGTGTTGTTACCTTGAGTGGCCAGCAGGTGGTGCTGTCTCACAGCTCCAGATGGTCTTTATCTCAGTTGCTTGTCCCACCGGGGAGGGAGCCTGAGAGGGAGCCAGCCAGGGATGGGCTCACAGGAGGAGATGCAAGGCTCACTCGGAAGTCAAAGTGGCAGTGGTGGTGGCAGTGGCAGCGGCAGCAATCTTAGTCTCAACATATTCTGTGTGGAAGGGTGGATCACCTCAGGCACAGGCTGCAGAGGCAGCCATATCTGGACCGTGGCAGCGACGGATCCAGGACCACAGTGGCTATGACGGTGTCCGGCCACAGCAGCGACGGCGACGAGTGTCGACCACAGCGGTGCCGAACCACTTGCAGCGGTGAGCCCAGCCACTTGTGGAGGCGAGCCCAGCCGCCGGTCCGCTGTGATGGTCAGTGGCAGCGGTGGCGGTGGCTGCCAGCCGAGCCGCTTGTGGTGGCGATGAGTTGCCGGCCTGCTGTGATGGTTGGTGGTGGCGGCGGCAGTGGTGGCTGCTTCTACCGCTGGCCCGCTGTGATGTTTCTGTGGTGTCAGTGGCTGAGTTCCATGTGGGGAGCAGGACCCCAGGGAGAGAGCCTGAGTCTTTCTGTGTCCTCTTCTGCGGAGGTCTCACAGACCACGCTGCCCGGTTGCCATCTTGGCCAAAGCCCACACATCTTTTTCTTATTTCTGACTAAATGAGAAAGACATTAAAAAATTTTATTAAGAAAGTTGTTATAAGTGGTGTTTTTATAGATACCCTATTTTTCAGCTTGAGAATATTTCCTTCTATGAATTCCTAGTTTACTAAAATTTTAAAACCATGGAAATGCATGAATTTTATCAAATTCTTTTTCTGTGTCTATTGGGATTTTTCTCTTTTATTCTGCTAATGTAATAAAATACATTGATGGACTTCCAAATATTAAAACAACCTTGTATACCTGAAATAAACCCCACTTGATCATTATGTATTATCTTATTTACATATTATTGGGTTTGATTTGTGAATATTGTGATATTTGTATCTAAAGATATTTGTATATACATTCTGGAGAAATGTTTTTGGTAATTTTTTTCATATAATATCTCTGTCCAGTTTTTGGTGTCAAAGATAAGCTAGCTTCATAATGCAGTATTCCCTATTCTTATACTTTCTGAACTTGTATAAAATCTGATTATTTCTTCCTTCAGTTTGGTAACATTACTAATAAAAATCATACTTATGTTTGGATTTGTAATAACTTTTTAATTAATGAGTTTTGCATATTCATTTAATGGTTTTTCCCAATGGTCTCTGGTAGAAACTATTATCTGGATTATTTAGCTGACAAATCATATTTAATTAGAAGAAATCTACAGTGGCTTTCATCAACTATTGTTTGATTATTTTATTATTGTTATTAAATTTTTCCCATGCTTTTCTAAGCCCTTTATGTGTGAGTTTCTTCATGATAAGGGCTATCTTCTGTACCTAGTATTCATTGTAATTCCTAGTGTATTTTCATGGCATCTTAGGCACTAGTAAATTTTTTATTGGTTTGATCTTCAGTCAAAAGTCTAACTCTTTTTTTGTATTTAACTAGTTCTTTCAGTGTCAAGAGAATTATCTTAGTTCCAATATTGTTAAATTTGCTAATTATCAAGTCTCCATTCTTCATTAAAGTAGATTTTATCATTTTATTTCTCATTCCACAGTAAGACTTTAATGTGTCACTAGTTTCTACGAGCAGATGCCTTAACTTCTGCAAATTTACTATCCTTGAACTAAATTTTTTTAATCATATTTTTCTCACCTATTAACTTTTAAAACAAAGGGCCATCTCTATAGATCAAACTCTTCATTACTTACTGGCTTACTTGTAGAAAATTATTTTCTAGATAACCATAAAATGGTGAAATATATACATATTAAAAATGAACCATGAGGAATTCAAAATTACAGCAAGAAAAATTTAAATTTAAGAATTGTAAATTTGAATGTACTTAAAAGACAAAACTAAAAGCAACAGAATTTTTTTTTTCTTGGAATGATGCAGAAATGCTCATGTGGCTCGGTTCTGGCTAATGAGATGCTGGAAGACATTGGCAGAAGTTTGGAAGTCATTTGTAGAATTAAGGGATAGCTTTCAGACAGCATATCCTTCTGTCCTTATGAATATGAAGAAGAAAACGTGTAGGTCTTTTTTCTCCTCATAACTACTTTAATACTACTAAGGAAAACAGTTTATGTTGAAAATGTGGCTGTGGTTAGCAGAGGGAAGTAGTAACAAGAGACTGGTCACTGAATATTATTATTGAGTTTCTCAATAATAATACTTGGACTTTGTTATATAAACGAATTATTTACATCATAGTCTAAGCCAGATCTTTCTTACTTACTACTAAAAATTTCCCCAGTGTTATGACCTGATAGTCCCCTCAAATGACAAAAATGCATAATGTGAGTGCATTTGTATGTATGTGTTTTGGATTCAGGGGATTAATTTACTAAAGTTGCAGAACTTACGCAACAATGAAATAGAAACCACTGGAAAATGTACAAAACATAGCTATAGATTTTAGAAAAATTATGAAGGATCTTTTGAATCCTTACTAACTGTGGTTTAAGCATTGTATTTAGGTAGGAAGTCAGACTGAAAATGGTTAAGGAGAAAGTTGGCTCAGAGGAAGTGGGTCGATAATACCAGGCTCATTTTAATATGGATATGAGTTACAGATTAATTACTTTAAGTGCAAACTTGAGAATACTATTTCCATGGTTTATAAAATTTCCTATGTGGCCAAAGTCAAAAGAAAAAATATTAATTACTAAGTGGATGTGGTATTATATCAATAATTGCCATTTACCTAAATAGAATATACATAGTTGAGTACAATTTAAGGTCATCAATACCTGGTATTTTGTTCTTACTTTTTTTCCTGAATGTCATATATCTCTTAATGCTGTTGAATTTTGATGAGCAGTAAAACCAGACCTTAAAAAAGTCTGACAAGGGAAGCTTGCTATTAACCATGTAGTAATAAATATTTGAAAGACAAGCAGAAAAAATACATAGATATATAATTGATCCATTTAATAAATCTCTAAAATGTTCATAAGTTTCAAAAATAAAAACATTCTGTTACTAAGACTTGCTAAAAGTTTGGAGAAAAGAATCTAGGATATATTTCACTTCATGTCCATTGCATCTAATCCACACAGCTCATATATTTTCATTTTGATATAACTGAATTTCTCAAGTGTGATATTCATAGCTATACTCATGCTGCTCTTCTCTGTAAGTCATTTTCCTCTGTCTTATTTTTCTTAGTGCTATATAAATGACAAAGTTTGGAAAAAACTTTTAGTGGCCGTTCCCACTGCTGCTTTTTCTTTAGGCTATAGAATTCTCTGTTTTTGCAAAAAGTAGAAAATCATGAAAATGGTTCTTAAAGCTAGGAAATCCTTGGCACATAGGTGGTACATAATATATACCATCCCGTTTTTCAGATGGCATGGCACAGACCAACCATTGTTTAATTCTGAATTCTGAAAGTCCAGATATTCCCATTTCTGGTTCCCTCTATCGTTCCACTTCACTTAGTATAGTCTAGCCTATAGAGATATGGCAAACTCTCTCTGTTACCAGTTGCCTGTCACCTTCTGCCTCTCTCTGGGTGCAGTTGAATAGGGTTAAAAAGAGATAAAATTGTATTGGTAGATCACCTCATCTCAGTCTTCCTAGTATTTATCACTGTAGGTGAAAGACAACATAAAAAGCTTATATATACTAGATTTTAAGATAGATGTTACTTTATGAATTTTCATAAGTTTACCATTTTTAAAAAAGAATTCTTTTCCCAGTTCAAAAATGAGTAGAGTGGTAATGACAACCAAACAATCCACCATCAAATCTAAAATGAGGTCAAAGCTGACAGTTTAATATATAAGAAAGTATAGAGTTGATGTTTTCTGGGCCAAGTAAAGAGAAAAATAAAGTGCAGAAAGAATTTATCTACACTTTGAAAATACTTCATTGCAAATGTGCCTTAAAAAACTATGCCAATCTTGGATCATCAGAGTTATTCTGTAATTATTTTTTTAAAGGAAGAAGAGAAGATAGCTTGTCAAAAATGGAATGCTAGATTCAATTAATTAGGGAAGATATTGAGCAGATACAAATGAGTAAATATTATAATTTGTGATTAGGATTTTTGGATCATCATCTTGTGCCCCTATTACATTATTTTAGGCTCTGCAGCTGTTATACAAATGTAGCATGCCTCAGAGAGGACTAGTGAAAAGATTAATCAGTAAATGGGGTATTGGACAGGGACTAGGAGATGTGGGCCCAGTTCCTCCTGTTTGTACACTGCTCTTAACCTGTGACTGTCAACTTCTCAGTGTTCAAAGGAGATTAATAACTTTGCTATGCAGGAAGAGTTTTTAGAAGCTCTTTGAGACCTATACTAGAAGATACAAAAACAAGTCAGGATTAAAACTCTGTGATATAGTTTTAAGACTGTTACTAAAGTTGAAAAGAGACACAAGCTTCAACAGTAATTTAGTATTCACTCATAATTTTTGACATAATTACAAAATGTATGCTACTGCTGAGACTGAAGGCTACTAGGACTAGCTTCCACTTTTGAATGCAAGAAACCTAGACCACAAAAGACTAGAAAGATTTCATCACCTATGAGAAAAACAAATATTATACAACCGAAATTCAATAAAAGGTTATGCACTAAGACCTATGGAGGGCATAAAATTGATGGAGATTTGGTAATTTTTCTTCAGAAGTTCACAGTTCTATTTAAAAAGATCAAGTTGGTAGAAGCAAATACTAAATTCTTTTGTCTAAATCCCATGAGATCAGCTGGGTTTAGTGGCTCAGCCTGTAATCCCCCGCTTTGGGAGGCTGAGGTGAGTGGATTGCCTGAGCCCGCAGGTTCGAGACCTGCCTGGACAACTTGGTGAGACCTCATCTCTACAATAAATAAAAAATTAGCCAGGCGTGGTAGCCCACGCCTGTAGTTCCAGCTGCTTGGAAGGCTGAGGCGGAAGGATTGCCGGAGCCCAGCAGGTCGAGGCTGCGGTGGTCGGGAGCGGCCACTGCACTCCAGTCTGGGTGACAGAGTGAGACTCCAACTCAAAATAAATAAATAAATCCCATGATATTCTATTAAATTTAAATAGATAGTATATTTATGGAATATATAGAGATGGAAACAAAAATCTAGAAAATAAAAGGAAAATTAAAGGATTAATTCATAGTGACAGAAAAGTCAGATACAATGGTATTTATGGGGGAAACTTTGGCATGACCCAAAAGGCAGGAAACAGATTGGATGATGTGGATATATAGATGAAACCAGAATAACCTGCTAAAACACCTACAGATGAAGACACTGTAAAGATAAGAGGTAGTTTGTAAATAGCACAACAAAAGTGCTACAATAAGAAGCAATGACTAACAATAGTGTGTGTGTGTGTGTGTGTGTGTGTGTGTGTGTGTATGAGGGGACCCCCCCAAAATGAAATTATTTATAAAAAACTGTGTATTGATGCTGGAGAGGATGTGGCAAAAAGGGAACACTTTTACACTGTTGGTGGGAGTGTAAACTAGTACAGCCTTTGTGGAAACCAGTGTGGCAATTCCTAAAAGTTCTAAAAATCAACCTTCCATATGACCCCACAATCCCCCTACTGAGAATATACCGGAAGAACTCAAATCACTCTATAAAAAAGATACCTGCACATGTATGTTTATCTCAGCATTGTTCACAATAGCAAGAACATGGAACCAACCGTGCTGCCCATCAAAAGAGGACTGGATAAAAAAAAAATGTGGTACGAATAAGTACTGATTCACAAATCCTGGTGGCCTAGCCCCATGGACTAACTTCCATTAACATCCTTCAGTGCTTTGCCCTTAGCATACCCCAGTTATTGAAGTCTCTAGCATTTTGCTTCAAGGATTTGAGTTCAGTTCACACTGAACTCTTTCACCATACTTCAATAATTACTGGATAAAATTGGTGCCCAGCTTTGTTTATCTTTGGCAGTGTACAACACCAGGAATCACACCCTGCCTTCATCCACTCTAACTTCATGAGACCACAGCAAACAAAATAACGAATAACACAAAGCAGACAGGTGTTCACCAATGCAAAGAATCAATAAATATTTGTAAAGATATATGATTTAAAGTGTTAGGTTCTGGAGGCAAATTTTTTGATTTAGAATTCTACCTCATAGAATGATTTGAGTTCCTCTGGGTATATTCCCAGAAGGGGAATTGCTGGATCATATGGAAGGTCAACTTGTAGATTTTCTAGGAATCACCACATTGTTGTCCGTAGAGGCTGTACTAGTTTACATTCCTACCAACAGTGTAGATGTGTTCCCTTTTTCCTGCATCCTCTCCAGCATCTGTTGTTTTTTAGAGTTATCGATGATGTCTATCCTGAGTGGACCCAAACTTTCTCTGTACAAAGACCACTTGTATACCTAATCATGAATTGTGCCACACATCTTAAAAAAAAAAAAAAAAGGATTCTAGCTCATTTATTTTTGCTAGCTGTTCTATCTTGGACAAGTCATTCAGTTTTCATCTCTAAATAAAGAAATTAACAGGATGCAAGTTCCATAAAAACAGAAATTTTTGTTTGTTTTGTATACTGCTGCATCCTAGATGCCTAATGAAATGCCTGGCAAATATTAGGCTTTCAATATCTGGTTGTTTAAATGAAAGTATCTTCTTGTAGGTCTTCTGCGAAGATCAGCTGGCTTACAACTTATAATGTACTTGAAGTAGTTCTTGGAAAATAAGACAACACTTCAAAAACATTAGTTAATGTTATTAGATGTTACTATAACAATATCAATAACAGCAACAAAGGAATAAACAATACAATAACAAATCAAGAGTAAACTGAATTAAATGAGCAGCTAGTGTATATATATCTATATATATATAAATGTGTGTGTGAGAGAAAGGGAGAGAAAGAGAGGTCTCAGATGGCTAAGAAAACAGATAATATACCCACAAAGGAAAACAAAATAAAGCAAAACAAAACTACAAAACCTGTGAAAAACAGAGCAAAACCCACACACATTATCAGAATTCTTATTAAAAATAGATATAAAGCAAGACTGCAATAAGATAACAACTATTCAACATTGTTCAGTCAGACAACAAAAGAAATAGAAAAAAGCAGAATAAATATTGGCAAGAAGAAGACTAGATGATATAATTGTAACTTAGAAAATTCAGAGAATTTACAGGAAAGCTATAACAACAGAGTTATCAGAATTTAGTATTGTGGCTAATCCAAATATAATTTATGAAATCAGTAGATTTACTATATATACCAATAACAAGGTAGAAAATGTAAAGTATAAATGGATCTCATTCATAATAGCAATGAAAACTACAAAAATAACAAATCTTAGAATAGTCTCATAAGTGATGGGCAAAACATATGTGAATACAACTATAAACTTTACTAAAGAATATAACAGGTTAAAGAAACAGAATACCATGTACCCAGGGAATAAAATTGAATCTACAGTTATGGAGAAAGTCCAGCAAAAACCTCAACAGGAATTCTGATTTCACAGGAAAGATCAAATACACAAAAAGAAATGAAAACATTTGGAAAATTAATAATATTTAAAAGAACTTATTTTATACAATATATGATACTCAATATGATATTAACAACTTTTATTGTATATGATAATTACATAGATAGTTTTATCATAATACGTGACAAATCCATGACTATTAAAACATATATTGATGTGCCTATGTTAGACAATTAGATTAATGGATAAGAACAGAATCCAGAAAGAAATTCACATGTGTAGAAAACATAAGTTTATAATAAGGGGTCTTTCTAATCTGGTGGTGAAAGGCTAGTCAAGTCAATAAATGATATTGGTGAAATTAGTTTTTAATTTTGAAAAAAACAAAACAAATTACAGTGTCCCTTGATGTATGCAGGAGATTGGTTCCGAAACCCAACTTTCCCGATACCAAAATCTGAACTTACCCAAGTTCCACAGTTGGTCCTAAGAAACTCATGCATTAAAAAAAAGGGCAGTCCTTCTTTTACACAGGTTTGTAGAATACTGTATTTCTGAACCAAATTGGTTGAAAAAAAATCTGTATCTAAGTGGATCCACACAGGTCAAAACTCTGTTAATCAAGGGTCAATTTTTTATCCTTAACTCTTCTTAACAAAAACAAATTCCAGATGATTCAAAGATTGATGGACATTATTAAAATAATAAAATCACATATAAGAAAATATTTTTAAATTCCAGAATGGAAGAAAACCTTTTGTACAAGACACAACCAAAAAAAAAAAAAAAAAAGGAGGGAGAGAGAAAGATTAAATAAAAATTTTAGAATTTAAATTTTTCGTAAGAAAAAATGAAATGTCATAACAGAAATAAGGAACCAAAGAGAAAAACAGTAAGGAGCACAATCAAAGTCTATCAACTTCAAAATGAGGTAACCAAGAAAAGAAATCAAAGATTCTGGTCCAATATAAACTAATTCTGTCTTCACTTTTCCAATGCTATATTTTTGAGTAGATGGAATCATGAACATTCTCACCCATGTCTTTAGAGAAATGATTAAATGTGTGTTCCTAGCATTCACCTTTTCTGATTGGAAGGGAATGGAAAGGCATTGTGAGAAACTGGAGCAGCTAGAAATAAAGCACCCATATCAAAAGATCTGAGCAGCAGGAATGCTCCAGAATACCACACTGGATTAGCAGAAAGCCTCAAAGATCAAGAGTAGCAATCCTGGTAAAATGATGCATTCTTGACTAGGTGGAGCATACTCATTGTACAGCATTTAACAAAACTGAGGGGCTGAGCAGAACTTGTGACAGTAATTCTACTTTGCCACAAACTCTAAATCTACCAGTGAAGTTTGAAACCCTTTAGTTTATTGTCTTAGTCCTCTAAATATTGTGAGGCAGGAGTTAATTTTATGTCCCTTTACAAATGAGGAAACTGGGATAAAGCACAGTTAAATCATGTATTCACAGCCACACTGCTGGCAAGTGGCAGAACCAGAATTCGACTGCACAGCCTGTCTCCCCATCTCTGAGAGGGCATACTGCCTCAGCTGATCCCTTTTCCACACACATACTCCAGATATCAGGCTCCAGAGTAATGCAGAGAGAACAAAACCTGCTCACAGACTGTAGTTCAGAGAGGAACATAAACAGGTCTCAAAAGAAGATACAGAGAAATTTTCCAGGGAACATGACAGTCAAAAATCCTGAACAGAGCAGCAAAATGAAGAAAAATGGCATGAAATTATGCAGAGATGTTACCAGGAGAGAGAGAAAAATACAGAGAGGTAGGGAAAAGAAAATGGAAGAAGACTATCAGGATTATTTTTAGTTGCAATCAAAACAAATTCCAAAATACCATGGCTTAAAAGACAATTAATAATTATTAATCTCTCATGTTAAAACAGTCTGTAGATAAATGTTTAGACTGTAAAAGCTGCTACCAGCATAATCAAAGATCCAGGTTTCAACATGTGGTTATAGCTCTAAAATAGTTATTTCATTTCCAGCATTGAGTTCATATTTCAGGCAGCAGAAAAAGGGAATGAGAAAAAAAAAGCATACTTTTCTTCTTAAAGGATACTTCATGTTAGTTAAAAACATTTTTGATTACACAAAAATATCCAGAACAAGCTGCGATGGTCATGTGTGTGCTATTGCACTCCAGCCTGGGTGACAGAGTAAGACTCCAACTCAAAAAAAAAAAAAAAGGCCAAAACATAAGTCCATAACCATACCTACTTTTAAAGGAGACTGAAAATGCAAGCAGAGATGTACCTAAAATTAGGCTTCTATTACTTGGGAAGAAAGGGAGAATGAATATTAGAAAGCAGCTGGCATTCTCTGCAATAGAGAAAAGGAAAAAAAAGTAAAAACAATATAGGAAAAGAACACAATGCGAAACACAATGAAGACATGCAAAATATCACTCCATGAGTGTTCCATGCTTCTGAACAAATTAGTAAAAATATTAATTTTCTAAAATGAGAACTTCACTTCAGAACGAAATTACGAAGGAAATTGCCAAGCTAACAAACCAAATTGAAAAGTCAAACTAACAAACTAGAAACAAAAAAACAGAATAGATTGAGGTGATATAGCATTAATAGCATATATAAAATATTTCAGGTAATCATAAAGAATGCCAAAAAATAACTAATAAAAAATTAAAATAGAACAGCAGTTGAAATCCAACATGAGAATAGCTTATGTCTCTGAAGAAGAAAAATCCAATGGATAGGGGAAAAAAAGTATTTAAAAATATGAAATGTTTTGTCTTTCTTTTGGTTTCTTTTTGAGTCACATTCTCACTCTGTTGCCCAGCCTGAAGTACAGTGGCACGTTCACAGCACTGCAGCCTCAACTTGCTGGACTCAGGCTATCCTTCTGCTGGAATACAGGCATAAGCCACCACACTCGGTTAATTTTTTGATTTATTGTAGAGATGAGGTCTCGCCAAGTTGTCCAGGGTGGTTTTGAACCCGTGGGCTCAGGCAATCCTCTCACCTTGGCCTCCCAAAGTGCTGGGATTATAGGCGTGAGCCACTGTACCTGGCTGAGATTTTTCTAAAATAAATTGAGAATTTAATGTTGAAAATACATAGTATAAGAAAAAATGGTCAACATCAAAACAGTTGATGTCTATATATATTCTTTTAAAGTTATTATGAAAGACTCTCTTAGTCATCTAGGTAGGAACATAAGTAAAAACAAGCAAAGAGGGATAAAGTTGGCTTCAGATAAATCCACTACACTATTCAATGGCAAAATATAAGCAGAGAAGTATATATTTAGTTCATAAAAAACAAAAGTCCAAAACGAGTATACTTAACAAAGACATAGTTCAAATACAAAGTCACCCTCAAATATAAGAGAACCCAAGAATGTAGCATCCATGCCCCCTTCCTAAAATTAAAAAAAAAAAAAATCAAGAAGGGGAAATACAGTCTATTAAAACATAAATAAAACTTTAAAAATCAAGAATGGAGTAGCCAAGGTAAAACAGACAGTAAGCATTGCATCTATTTAAACATTAAAACTAAAGTGCCATGAGAACTATAATTGTAGAATGGTATCTAAATGTTAAACAGTCTGATAATATAAAATTATAATTATATGACATAAAATTTGGGAGATAAGGCAAAATAAGAGTGCTAATTATATGATCATAGCACCAACTACACTGAAAACTCTAAATCTTGAGTTTTTTGAAACATGTATCAAAAAAAGATACTACCTTCTTAATGATTTTCATAAACTCTTTAATTTTTATTATTTTTGAAAAATACTAGCTAGTAAGGTAAAGGAACATTTGTTTCATGGAACAATTTATTTAGTTTCTCTTTGCTTTCTCATTAAAAAAACAAAATTCAATAGTTTAAATCAGAAATATAATTCTAGTTGTTCTAAATACATATGTTTACTTGCAATAACAAAAAGCTGATTGTTTCATTTTTTGGAATGTTACACTATGGGGTAATATTTTTCTTTATTCTTTGCACATTTAAGCATTGCTTGATTTTTACTTATTTGTGTGAATAATTTAAATAAAATGATAAATTGTTATATATTTTTAAAAAATAGATTGGTCAGTGAAGGCCTTTCTGATGAGATACAATTTAAGCAAATATATGGAAAAAGTAAGGTAGTAAAAGCAAAGATCCCAAGGAAGATATATACTGAATATATCCAAGGGAATTCCAGGGGCCTTGACGTGGCTACAGCAAATTCTGCAAGGTATAGAACAACAGTAAATATCTTGTAGATCCTTGTACATCTGTTGACGTCTATTATGAGTGATAAGGGAATCAACTGGAGATTTTGAGCTAGAACTTGCATGGTCTGGCTTACTTTTTTTTCTTTTTTAACAGATTTATTGAGATATAATTCACATACCATACAATTCACTCTTTTAAAGTATACAATTCAATAGCTGTTAGTATCTTCACAGAATTGTGCATCCATAAATAGACTACAGTCAATTTTAGTACAGTTTCATTAATTCAGAAAGAAACTCTCCACCCCTTAGCTTTCATGTCTTCCACTTTCCCAGCCACCATCATCCTTTCCTACCTTTAGCCAACCAGTAATCTACTTTCTGTCTCTATATACATTTGCCTATTCTGGCTATTTCATATAAGTGAATTCATACACTATCTGGTTCTTTGTGACTGGCTTCTTTCACTTAGCATGTTTTTGAGATTCATCCATATTGTAGCATGCATTAGTATTTCTTTTTACAGCAGAATAATATTCCATTATATGGATATACCACAGTTTATCTATCCACTCATCAGTTGATAGAAATTTTTATTGTTCCCACTTTTTGACTATTATGAATAATGCTGCTATGAACATTCACATAAAAGTTGTTTGGAGACATATGTTTTATATCCTTTGGGCATATACCTATGAGCGGAATTGGAGGTCATATGGTAACTCTCTAATGCCCAGAAAATTTTTCTATTTTAGCCTTTCTGTTAGAACAGGTCTACTATCAAGGGATTCTCTTAGTTTTTCTTCATCTAGGAATGTTTTTACCTCACCTCATCCTTTAAGAATATTTTTGCTGGATATAGAATTATGGATTGATACTATTTCTGTCAAAACTTGATTTTATTCCTCTGTCATCTGGCTGCCACCTTTTTGGATTAAATCTACATCTGGCTTAAATTTTAAAAGGATTCCTCTGATTTCTTTACAGAGGCTATGCTATGAGGAGACAAGACTGGTAGGAAAGAGGCAAGATAAGAAATTATTGCAATAATCCAGGTGAGACATACTGAAGCTTGAACTATAGGATTTAGAGGTGGTGGAAAGATAATTGGTTAGATTTTGGACATATTCTTAACAGAGATCTAGTGTGAAATGCAGATGGGTTGGATCTTAAATATGAGAGAAAAAAGATAAAATAACAATGGCAAGAATTTTGGCTGGGTTAACTGGAAGAATAGTATTACCGTTTGCTGATATGGGGAATCCCAAGCCTTCCCCGGGATTGATTCAAGAAGCAACCCGGTTGTAGTCCAAAGATTTGAGCATCAGTGAAAGAGATTTACTGTGGAACCCTCAAATGACACAATAGAAGAACCTAGAATGAGTTTTCCTGGACATCAAGTGATCAAGGAGTTTTAGGAGGAAAGGAGTACGTAGCTATGTCAACTAATGCAGAAAAGTGTAGGAAAATAAAAACTGCGAATAGGACACTGAATTTAGTAGCAATGAAAAGATGAATAACTTAAACAATAACTTTTGATACAATGGTGAGGAATAAAATCCGATTAGAATGGGCATAAGAGAGACTTGAAGGAGAGGACTTGAGAACCATGAGAAAGGAAACAAAATCACAGGTTAGTAGGTAAATGGAAGTTTGGGGTCACAAGTAAAAATATTTTTTGGGGGAAATCATGACATGTTTGTATGCTTGTTGAAATATTCATTAGAGAGGGGAAGGTTATTTCAGGGAGAGAAAAAGAAAGAATATTACTGTGTCCCTATGTAAGTGAAGGGGATAATACCAAACACTAGACAAAGGGCAGGCTTTCGGAATGGCACAAAAGGTTTACCCATAAAAATAATGGTGAAGGAAGAAATATGTAGGCACAGAAAAAAATTTATAAAAGAAACATCAATGACCATTATGCAGAGATGATATTCAACTTCTTTAATTACCAGAAATTAAAATAAAAATAAAATATATGCTCACATAAGATTGACCAAAACTTAAAATATTGATAAAACTTTTTAATGATTGATGATATTCAATAATTTGACCCTTTATTATTTTCTAAGCATTAGTAAAAATTATTAAAATCCCTTTTGAAGAGCAACATGGTTGTATCTCTGAAATTTAAAAGACACATAACTTTTGGAAGAACAGTTCTGCTTCTAGAAACATGTCCTGAAGGAATTTACACCCATGTGCAAAATAGGAAAAGTTGCATAAGCATGTTATTGTAATAATCATGGTATAGAAAAAAATGGATACAAGCTATATCACATCAATAAGGAGTGAGAAAATAATAAATTATGGCACATTTATAACAGGAACAAAGAGTAGTATATGAAAATAAATTAGGTTTAGTGGCAAACATCATAGTGTAATGTATACTGTTAAGTGAGAGCACTGGAGTTAAGCAGACACAGATTTAATTTCTGGATATAGTGTGAGGCAAGGATCCAACTTTTATTATCTCCTTGATAGCATATTAATACCTATAGTCTTATACGAAGGCTTTGAAGGAGCCATTTCCTGCATTGTGGGCTAGTAAAAGAAACTTAAAGGATCTATTTTCTTAGACTTTAACCAATTCCCTTGTCTTCACCTCCACCTTTCTTCCTACTTCTAGAAGTGCTTGGATAAACATTTCCTGAACATTGTGGGACCTTCAGAACAATTTCTACTGCCTCTTAGGTTCTTCTAATGCCAGACTGGGACTTGCCTATTTGCATCTGCTAAGTTACTAGGGATTCAACTTTCTGCTCTACCATTTTCAAAAAGTTTTTTGCTGCCATCTCCTTTTCTATTTTTTCTTTCTCTTGGTTTTATGCTTTAATCTTTTTACTCTCCTTGTAATGGACTTTTGGGATAAGGGATAGGTAATGAATTATTTAATCTTACACTTTTACTTTACAACTCATTTGTAGTTACTAGCATAATCTTTCTTTATCACCATCAACATGTAGTTAAGTTTTTTAATAAAATTTTTAATTTTAAAAATGTGGGGTACAATTTAGGGTTAGGTATACAAATGTTCATTATGCAGGTACCTTATTTTTAAGGTGTGCCCCTCCCTCCTCTGGCAGTTTCCTTCAACTGCCAATCCCACCTCCCCCTCCCCTGCCAGTTTGTAACATTTCTTGAATCTATATATCTACCCTTCATGATAGTGTGACTTCCATGAGAAAGAGAACTAGTATTTTATTTACATTTGAA
>CAUYQG010039733.1:0-10466 GCA_963574415.1 Tarsius wallacei | reverse complement strand
GTTGGTGTCTCACTCCGTCGCCCAGACTGGAGTGCAGTGGCCGCTTCCGGCCACCGCAGCCTCGACCTGCTGGGCTCCGGCGATCCTTCCGCCTCAGCCTTCCAAGTAGCCGGAATTACAGGCACGCGCTACCACGCCCGGCTAATTTTTTTGTTTTATTGTAGAGATGAGGTTTCGCCTGCCCAGGCGGGTCTCGAACCCGCGGGCTCAGGCAATCTACTCACCTCAGCCTCCCAAGGCGCGGGATTACAGGCTGAGCCACCGAGCCCGGCAAGCCCCAATTTTTTAATGGGCACATGACTACAAAGTAAAGATTCCATGTCCTAACTTCTCTTGCAGTCGGTGTGGTCATGTGACTTCATAAATTCTCATTAATGAAATATAAGGGAAATAAGGTGTGCAACTTTTACAAAGCATTTTTAAAGGCAGAAGGCATGTCCTCATTGCTCTTTTTTTCCTGCTGGGTGAAAGCTGAGCCTAATCCTAACATGTATATTCCTCATTAGGAAGATTAGCCTGGGGCAAGGCAAAACACAGGATGGTTGAGACAAGAGGAGCATTGGAAGTGGGAAGGCTAACTAGGAGACCTACCGTCTCTCTACAGCCCAGATAAGAAGCAATGAACAAGAACTGAGCCAGAACAGTAGCCATGGGAATACATGGGAGGGACAGATGTGATATTTGCAAAAAGAATGTCTGTGGGATGTGGTAACTGATAAGATGAGAGAAGACACTACAGAAAGAAGAATCAAAGGTCATTTCAAAGTTTCACACAGAGGTGACTGGGTCATCAATGATGTTTAACCAAAATAGGGAGCAGAGGCCTGAGGGAGGCAACCACGAGTTTGGTTTTGTTGAGTCAAGATGCCTGCAGGATCTTCAGGTGAAAAAAAGCAGGTAGTTGGAAACTCATTTCTGGAGCCTTATTTGAGAGACTTTTGCATAAAAACGGTAGTCAAAACAAAGGGAGGGACTGACTGGCAAAACAGAGAGTGTGTCTGTACCAGTTGCTTTTTCTTCAGTGCACACAGAGAAATGAACTGAGTTCTGGAAAATCAAATAAAAATATGTACAGTTCTTCACTTGACACTATCTCCTCCCTTACACACACACACACCTTGCAAGCTCCAGTAATGACATCCTCACTGTCTCAAAATTTGGACAGCTCCTTAAAGTGCCTTATGAAGCCATTTTGATCTGCACAAATATCTGTCTTGATATGTTTTAAGATGACTCGTTTTCAGCAAGAAATCTATAATAAATTGCTTTCCTCAATTCAAGTTAGCCACACTTAAGATGATTTCCCTTTGCCAGGCATGGTGGCCAGTGCCTGTAATCCCAGCTCCTTGGAAGGCTGAGGCTGGAGGATCACTTGAGCCCAGGAGTTGGAGACCAGCTTGGGAAACATCAGGAGACCCCATCTAAAACAAAACAAAACAAAACAAAAACAACGTATCTTTCCAAAAGCAGAATTAGAAAATACAAAAATACGTGTGACGCAGTAAAGCGATTCAGCAGAGGCCTCCCTTGTATCTGCCAGAACAGATATTACATAAAATATGAAATAAAAAGGAAATCAATAGAACATGAGCAATAAGGAACTACCATTCAGGCTGGCCAAACCACTCTCTGCGCTATTTTCGCGCCGGGCTGGGGCCGGGGATGGAAGAGGTTAAAATCCAGTGGCTTGAGTTTCAGCCGAGGTGACGTGGCAGAAACCAACTGGAAGTGGTGGCGTGAGAACCGCTGCCTCTATAAATGTGGCGTCTTCAGCCGGCCTCCCGCAGACAGCCGCCGTGCGGGCGAGCTAGGCCCCACGACGCAGCCCCGAGCCACGCGCCGGAGGGCGCCCTCGTGCGCGCAGCGGCGCGGCCCAGGCGCTGGGTTGGGTGCCGCCGCTAGTCCTTACGGGTGAGGCCTCGTTAGAGCCCTCGCCGAGCGTGTGACCCGGCTTCTGGCACTCACCCACCCCTCCAACCATCCCTCCTCTGTCTCGTGGCCGGGGCCTCGCTGGGCACCACGGCGCGCGTTGCCGCTCGAAACCCCACAAGTCCCATCGAGGAAAGGATTCCACGCAGGAGAAGGACGAGGCGGGATGGCCGCCCTGGGCCCCCTCATCCGCGCGGCCCCTTCTCTGGAGAGGCCGGCGAGCTCCCGGGCGGACCGCGGGCCACGCGGAGGCCGAGGGCACCAACCCCGGAGGGCCCCTCCCGAGTCCCCAGGATAGGGACCGCCGCCGCGTGCCACATTCTCCCGGGTCCACCGACCCCGAGGCCCCAGACAGACCTTGGCCGGCCCGCAGGGGCCTCGGCAGGTGCCAACAAGCCCGAGCCATCCTTCCGGCCGCGCCATCCCGCGGTCGCCGGTCGCCAGCCGCCGTGAGCTGGGCGGGGAGGCGGCTGCCGTCTCCCGGATTGGCCGGCGCCGCCCACGCCCCCGCAGCCTCGGGCCGAGCCTAGCGCCGGGCCCTCTTCCCCCGGCGCTGGAGACCTGGGCGGGGGCCAGGCGCTCCCGGCGGCGGCAGCTCCCGGGCTCTGATTGGCCGGCGCCGCGGGGGCGGGGCGGCGGGTGTGAAGGGGCGGGCTCGGGCGGCTCCCGGCGCCCTCCCTCCTTCCCAGTCTACGTCCTCGCTCGCGGCTCCCGCGTTGCATCATCTCCAGCCGGCGGCTGCTGCGCGAAGGCTGGGCGCGGCGCGATCCGCTCCGCAGGGGCTCCAGCACGCACTCGTGCTCTCCTCGCCCTTCCTGCACCTGCTCCTGCGCCAGGCCGGGAGACCGCCGGGGCCGCTCCCCAGAACCTGCGGGGCACAGCTGGCAGAGCTCACCAGCTCCGACCCATCCATTCATTGGGAGCCCACGTCCCCTGCATCCTCCAGCTCGGAGCGGCGGGCGGCGCCATGGAGAAGAGCAGCGAGACCAACGGCTACCTCGACAACGCCCAAGCGGGGCCTGCGGCGGGGCCCGGAGCGCCTGGGACCGCGGCGGGACGCGGGCGACGCTGCGCCGGCTTCCTGCGGCGCCAGGCGCTGGTGCTGCTCACCGTGTCCGGGGTGCTGGCGGGCGCGGGCCTGGGCGCGGCGCTGCGCGGGCTCAAGCTAAGCCGCACGCAGGTCACCTACCTGGCCTTCCCCGGCGAGATGCTGCTCCGCATGCTGCGCATGATCATCCTGCCGCTGGTGGTCTGCAGCCTGGTGTCGGGCGCCGCCTCCCTTGACGCCAGCTCGCTCGGGCGTCTGGGCGGCATCGCCGTCGCCTACTTTGGCCTCACTACGCTGAGTGCCTCGGCGCTTGCCGTCGCTTTGGCGTTCATCATCAAGCCGGGGTCCGGGGCGCAGACCCTTCAGTCCAGCGATCTGGGGCTGGAGGAGGCGGGGCCCCCTCCTGTCCCCAAAGAGACGGTGGACTCTTTCCTCGACCTGGCCAGGTAATGCTCTCCATGAGGGCTCAGCGGGAGATGCCAGCTCTCCGGTGCCCTCCAGTTTTTACACACATACACTCGTATACTCCCAAGAAATCATTCTTAGTAAGTTGCTGGTAGCCTTTAACATTTTTAAAATATTGAAATGACGTCTAGAGTCTTTGCATGCTGACTGCAACCTTGCAAACAGCTGAGGCGCACCGAAAGATAAAAGCAGGGCTGCATCTTTTAGCAAGATCCGGCCCCACCGTTAGGTGGGGCGTGTGTTAGGGAAGAGTCAGCTGTCCCACCTGTACTTACACTCCTGTGTTGCCCTCCCTGGTAAAAGATGTTCCGACCACGGCTCAGTATCTTCTCCCCGTTTTTTTCTCCACAGTGCCCAAAAGCTTCTGGGAGCATTGGTTAAATTTTGCCTGTTGTCCCTCCCACTTGCAATCGATGGCCTTGTCTGTATTAGCCCCTGGGCTGCAAAGGAAGCAGGCAATTTTCTAAAGAGTTGTCAGTGGGCCCATGGATAATAGGGCTGGGATTAGTTGGGTGAGGCCTACTGCCCAGACATGTGCCTCTCCTGGGGGCTTGGGACAGGTTGCTGTCCACCCAGTGAAAACCACTGCAGAGTGTTGTGATTTGCAAAGGGCTTTCTTTGTGGGAAGGTATGAGTTCTAGAGGGGGGAGAGAGAGAGAAGCATCTTTGCTTTGCTTTATGTGCTTTCTGTAACTCTGAAAAGTTGCATTTTGTCCTTAGATGATGTAGTGTCGTTTCTGTGGATTATCCAAAGCCTTGGTCTGTCTGGGTGTCTCCATCAATCCCAAGTTCATCCATGGGAAAGCCTCAGCCTGGAGGCATTCACTGGCCTACACAGGTTCAACTGAGTGAGGAGTCCACTGGGTGCCCCCGCTCCAAGTTTCTGATTCTGGATTCCAAGCCTTGGGAGTATGTTTTGTCTTGCATCATTTAGGCAAAGCCTTCATTGCTGAGGCGGTGAAAAAAACAGCAAATCCTGGGCAAAGAGACTTGCGTTTCCGCTGTTTCCATTTCTCCCTCTGGAAAATGTGACGACTGTCTGCCACTTGAGAGAGGTGGTTCATTTGAAGCAACAACAAAAATCCAGACACATGTATTAAAAAAAGAAGAAAAAAAACTCCAATGAGTTTTGAGACCAAAAGTTTTTGCTAAAAGGGCAGGTGAGAATGGCCATTAGGACTTGGATGAGATCATGGCCTTTGTTTCCTGGCTGGCAGCTGGATATTCAGTCTTTAGAGATTTTTAAAGTTTAGGGACTAACTTTTAGGTGGGTGCTGGAAAAGAGCAGTCCACTGAGGCTGAGAGCACTTTTGACTTCTGACCTCCAGGAATCAGTCAACTCTCACTGGGAGGGAAGGCAATTATGAGGTTAAAGGATTCTTTTTTGTAGAAATCTGTGGTCCCTGGAGGGAGTGTGGCTGTTCTGGCTGAACCTTGCCCTGCTGTCAGTAATAGGGACCCTCAACAGCATTCTTTTCTCTCCAGAAGAGAGACAGTGGAATGTGGGGGATGAGTTCCCTCATTACCACCTGCCCCAGAAGGGACTTCTTATTTCCTGACTGCGGGTTTTCTAGTTTCAGATCTGAGGCCCTTCAGCTTCTGCTTCTGCAGTGAATATTCATAGCTTAGAACAGTGTGGGTGCAACTTTTCAATGAGGTGTCTGCCCCTGCGTGGGAAGGCTGAGAGGCTTTGTGATGGTTTGTTGAAAATAGGTAGTGTTTCACAATGCTTCCAACAGCCAACTTCACTTAATCCAGCAGCTCGCGCGGCTAAAGGTAGGACAGGCGGTATATCCTATTTTATGACTGAGGAAACTGAGACAGAGAGAGATTAAGCGATTTGCTCAAGGTCATGGAGTGGCTTATCAAAAGAGGGATTAGGAGAACTATGGATCTCCTGCACCACAGTTCAGGGATCTCTCTGGTTCTCCTATTCTCTCTTCCCCCAAGTCAAATGCCACATTCCTAGTCTAGTGCTACCCTCTCAGAAATGTTTTCTCTGAGCCAAAAGAGGAACCAGGTGAACACATGGCTAGGTGAAGGCAGATGCCAGCTTCCTCTGACCAGAGCAGAGCTTCTTAAGTGAAGGAAAGTATGCATGTACCTGCTCAGGTTTGGTTGTATGCTGTGCAACTTATAAGAGGAAACTGAGTCCCAAGCCACCTGGAAACGCTTCCCGGGTACGGGGAATCTCTGGGGTCAAACTTTTAAAATTGCTTCCTTCAAGGAAACCTCATGGATGTAGATTTCATGTGACTCTGGGCAGATTCCTTGGAAAAGGCAGGGCCCAGTCTATTCTGCCTGTGAGCACGTGAATGGAATGAGACTATGCCGGTAAACACCTCAGTTATTCAGCAGGCCTTTGCCTGGTAACATCCCAGAATTTGAACACCTGGAAGAGTTGGAAAAGTCTCTGATGAGTGGGTACAGCTGCAGCCAAGGCCTTATACTAAAGTTCATGCCTTTCCTGGTGGTAGAGTGCCTCAGAACTCCCATAGGGTCTCTTTGCCATGATTTCCAACTCTTTTTTTTTTTTTGAGTCAGGGTCTCACTCTTGCTTAGGCTGGAATGCAGTGGCACGCTCACGGCTACTGCAGCCTCGACCTGCTGGGCTTAGGTGATCCTTCCACCTCAGCCTCCCCAGCAGCTGGGACTACAGGCGTGTGCCACCACACCCATTTAATTTTTTTATTTTTATTTTTTGTAGAGACAGGGTCTCACTATGTTGCCCAGGCTGGTCTCGAACTCCTGGGCTCAAGAGATTCTCCCACCTAAGCCTCTCAAAGTGCTGAGATTACGGAGCCACTGTGCCAGACCAGATTTCTCATTTATTTTTTAAAGCTGGAACTACAAGTTAGAAAGGGATGAATCTAATACTGTAGGTATTGAGAGAGAGAGAGAGAGAGAGAGTGTGTGTGTGTGTGTGTGTGTGTGTGTGTGTGTGTGTTTAATTCAGAATGTCATTGCTGTGTGGCTTGATTTCCTAACACACAATGGGTTGGAATAACAAAGCAGAGTGGGGAGTTAAGGTGGGGAGGCTGGTACCAGAAGCACTGAGAAGAGATGGCGGATGGCAGCTGCCAGGTGGGAGAATCGCAGTCTCCCCCTGAGCAGCCTGGAGTTCCACACCTGGTAACCCAGAATAGCACAGGACTTTCAGAACCATGTATGACTGACTTGTGGCTTTTCATCCAAAATGAAATGGTTTATTAGACTAGTCGTTGTGGAACCTCGTGGTCCCTGACAATGCTTACTGGTTAGGAAACATGGTCATAACGTCCCCATTTGTTGGTTTCACCACCTTTTTAATGGGATTCATGATGGTACCTACCTCATAGGATTGTTTTGAGGGATAAATGAGTTATGTCTGTAAAGCTCTTAGAACAGGGCTGGCCCAATATATGCTTGCTTTTATATATGGAGCAATGTTACAGAGTGATTGGGATTTTCCAGTTCACCTGAGCTAACGAGGACACCCCTCTTTCCATAGCCTGAAATAAATAAGGGTAAATGGGAAGGAAAGGCATGTATAGGGGTGCTCAAGAGGGCATGAAGCTAATGTAGCCTTGAGGCATATTGGAAACCACGTGGTGTCTAGTAGAGAAGTAAGCAGTGATGGATTGTTTTAGAGTAACAGAATCATACTGTGGAAAATGGAAAAAAGTCAAAACTCGACAAGAGAGAGCTTCCATTCTGAAATGGGGCAGAAATCCCCACAGATCTGCACTGACATGGCAGTTTCTTTTGCCCCTGCCTTATGTGCTCATGTTCTCCAAAGTTGAACTCCGTTTTCTTCAGCTGTAAATGGAAAGGATTGAGGCCACTGGCTTCTAATAATTCTTTGGGCTCTAAAATTTGTAGTTTCCAAATGGAGAACTAGAGGCATAACTGCCAAGGAGTCAGGTAGGGACAGCATCTGGGCCCAGGGTTTCTGTCTGCACTGGCAGCCAGAAAAATGTCCCTGGGCCACCATCTTTTGTGGTTGTGTAGCAAGGTGATGCCGTGTATGTGGTGAACACAATTAGGTTTTGTCTGTTGCCTGGTTTTCTAAGCTTTTTTGTTCCCCTTCTGTTCATTATCTTTTTTTTTTTTTTTGAGTTGGAGTCTCACTCTGTCACCCAGACTGGAATGCAGTGGCATACTCCTGGCCACCGCAGCCTCGACCTGCTGGGCTCCAGCAATCCTTCTGCCTCAGCCTTCCAAGTAGCGGGAACTACAGGCATGCGCTACCATGCCCAGCTAATTTTTTTCATTTATTGTAGAGACAAGGTCTCGCCAAGTTGCCTGGGCTGGTCTCAAACCTGCGGGTTCAGGCAATCCACTTGCCTCGGCCTTCTAAAGTGCTGGGATTACAGGCTGAGCCACCGAACCCGGCCTATTCATTTTCTTAATAGCAAACAGTGCCCTGAGCCTTTCCTTTCAAAGATTGAAGTGTGGTGGACTTACCTTCTTTCCTTAGAACTGTCATGAATGTGTATGATGCCTCTCAAACTGTAAAGAATGTATTTATTGAGTAGGCACCAAAAAACCTATCAGAGACAGGAATCTAATATTAGCCCTAGATGGCAAAGTCAAGGGAGTGAGTCGTGAACAATTACTTGTAAGTGTTGACCATGGTGGATGTTTTAACTATGCATACATCTCTCTCTTCTATGGGCATGATGAAGACTCCTAGGATATCCAACAAAGATCCAAATTAACAAAAGTTTCTCAGGTTAACTGGTCACTAAAGGAAAATAATAACAGCTTGTAATTTAAATTTTTTTTTTTTTTTGAGTTGGAGTCTCACTCCGTCGCCCAGACTGGAATGCAGTGGCCGTTCCCGGCCACCGCAGCCACGACCTGCTGGGCTCTGGCGATCCTTCCGCCTCAGCCTTCCGAGTAGCCGGAACCACAGGCGCGCACTACCACGCCCGGCTAATTTTTTGATTTATTGTAGAGATGAGGTTTCGCCTGCCCAGGTAGGTCTCGAACCCGCGGGCTCAGGCAATCCACTCACCTCAGCCTCCCAAGGCGCGGGATTACAGGCTGAGCCGCCAAGCCCAGCTCAATTTTTTTTTTTTTTTTTTTAAAGGTTTTAAACTTTTTTTTTTTTTAACACCTGAATAGTTTAGAGACTGAAAAGAACATAACTCCAGGAGTCAGCTTGGGCAGTGATTAAGAGCAGAAGCTAAAGCCAGCCACCTGGGTTCGAATCCCAGTACTACCACTCACTAGCTGTATGAGGACAAGTCATTTGGCCTCAGTGTCCTTATCTGTAAAATGAGGCTAACAAGATCTACCTAGAATTGTCTTGAGGATTAGCTGATTTAATATTTGAGTGCCTTGCTAATATTCTAGTGTGTCCCAGCCTCTCACAGACAACCAAGGGCTACTTGATACAGACCATGATTTCCCCAAAAGCTCCCCCACTCCAAGGGTCTAGCCCTACCCTTTCCAGTTGGAATCCAAAACCAGATGCAGGCCTTTAAAAGAGGGTAGAGTAATCCCTCCCCCCATCAGAGCGTGAGGCCACCATGCCCAGGTCTTCCTTGTCTTCCAGCCTTGTAGGGGGTACCCAAGATCTGAAGGGGCACATCCCTGTTAACTGACTCAATAACAAACACTCAGGATAATAAATATCAGGTGTACATACAGCGCCATATCCTGTTGTGAGTGTTTGAAATTTTCATAGATGTGGTAAAATATTTTTGAACTTAAATAAAAGGAAATACTTCTGGAACAAAAAATATACCCAAGCAAAAGTAAATTGTTTTACATTCTTTTCATATACCACAGGGAAATGCATACCACCCTTGAGAATAGGTTATTCTTTGAGAAGAACAAATAGTACCAGCTGTATAAAGAAGGAACACTTTTGAAGTTTTTCATTATGTGAGCTCATAGATGTATAAGAACCTCTCACAGCAGTTGTCAGCCTCAGCTCATACCAGTTTTTGTATTTGTATGTTTTTGGTTTTGTTTTGGGTTGGGGTTTCACTCTGTCGCCCAGGCTGGAGTGCAGTGGCACGCTCACAGCCACCACAGCCTCAACATGCTAGGCTCAGGTGATCCTTCTGCCTCAGCCTTCCAAGTAGCTGGAACTACAGGCACGTGCCACCATGCCCAGCTAATTTTTCTTGCTTTATTGTAGAGATGAGGTCTTGCCAAGTTGCCCAGGCTGGTCTTGAACCCATGGGCTCAGGCAGTCCTCTCACCTCAACCTCCCAAAGTACTGGGACAATAAGTGTGAGCCACTACACCTGGCCTGTTTGTATGTTTTAAGAAATGTGTCCAAAGAGTCTTGTAGCACTGGAAAGGCTTGTTCATTCATTCTCTCCCAAGTTGGTCTGACTTAAGTCTCTGAATTTCATAGTACCATTTTGGAGGTTTCACACATGTTTTTTACTTTGACCCACAATAAGAAATACATTTTACATTATGGCATCCACATGCATACGCCCCGCCCCCACCCCCATGGACACAAACTGAAACACAAGTTCCACCAAGCAATATTTTAAGTGTGATACATGAGATATTGTGTCTAATGTATTTTACAAAATGCTGGTTAAAGACAATATATTGATTTCATAGCCTACTAATGTTTGAGAAACTTTGACCTAATGCATATATTGTATTATGTAATTGAAGTAGATCTCTCAGGAGCAAACAACTGAAAAAAGAAATGTTTGTGAACTTGAATAAGATGGAGATCTCAGAAGCACCCTAATGTCCAGTGAAACTGAGGGATGTACAGAGACAAACACAGAGAAGCCATTTCATTTGGTCCTCCTGACTTCTGGACTCTGGATCGCAAAATTCTGCATTAGTGCTGGTCCAATATGATAGACACTAGCCACATATGGCTATTTAAATGTAGCTAGTTTAAATGTTTGTTTGTTTATTGTTTGCTTGTTTTTGTTTTTGTTTTTTGATTTTTTTGCATTACTTTATGCAATCAAAGTGCATATACCTTCCTCAAAACCAAAATAATATAAAAACAAAACAGGTGATCAGGCAGAGGCTCTGATAAGGATTTTGCTTA
>CAUYQG010039732.1:0-58619 GCA_963574415.1 Tarsius wallacei | reverse complement strand
TTAATCCCTTTAAAAAATTATTTGTTTTATTATAAAATAGTAATATTGAAGGTCAGATGTGAACTAAGTGGCAAATTCAGTTGCCATTAATTTTTAATTTTTATTGATCTAAAGTTGCAAGACATGATTCTTTTTTTTTTTTGAGTTGGAGTCACACTCTGTCGCCCAGACTGGAGTGCAGTGCGGCCACTGCAGCCTTGACCTGGTGGGTTCCGGCGATCCTTCCGCCTCAGCCTTCCAAGTAGCTGGAACTGCAGGCGCGCGCTACCACGCCTGGCTAGTTTTTGATTTATTGTAGAGATAGGTCTCACCAAGTTGCCCAGGCAGGTCTCAAACCCGCGGGCTCAGGCAATCCACTCACCTCGGCCTCCCAAATGCGTGGGATTACAGGCTGAGCCACCGAGCCCGACCAAGACATGATTCTTAATTCTACTAAAGTAAATCACAGTTACATGCTTTAAGAAACTATTCAAATGTTAAGATATTGTTTACAAAGTGATCATGTATTTACTGTTGTTAATGAACAGAATGTTTACCTGCATGCATAATTATTTGGTTCAATGTTTTGAAATTGAAAAAATGCAACAGTGTTGACAAATGCCTGTTGATCTACATGTAGTTCACATGCATTTCACATTTTTGTCACATAATATTGCTCCCTGAGTGATGTAATTGGAGATATAATATACCTTCTCTACTGAGCATAATTTTTATTATGGCAGGTTTCCAGCAGCTAGGGAAGAAACTAGAAAGTAAGAGAGATCACCAGTGGCATGACGTTGTTGTGACAGAAAGAGGCATAGGCTGTAGCTAAAAATTCCCACAGTGAAAGATTTGTGAGTGTACCTGGAGAGGGGGAAGTCTGTATCACTGCATATGTATTTAGAACAATACCTTTTATATCATAAACTCTTGTAATGTTCCTGAAAATTGAAGACTTTTAGGAATTAACAAATCTGATTCATATGCTAGAGTAATAAGTGAGTTTTGAACATGTCCTTCAACATTTTATTAACACAAACAAAACCATGGGAAAAGACCCACCTATGAAAATACAGGTAATCAGAAACTGTTTTTCTTAATTGACACTTGAGTAAAGAAAATCATAAACATACTTGTCTTCTCTATCTTATAACTCTTGTAAACATAGTTCAATGGTACTGGCCACAAAAGAACAATTTTAGAAGAGATGATGTTGATGAAAACTGTGACCTTATAGACAGGAATTGCTCTTGGTGGTCCAGCTGCATTTCAAATGTGTAAGGAGTAGCCATAGAGATAGAACACCACATTTCTTTCTTAGCTGTTGATTGATGAGAAATGTGTGACTTCTTAGGCAATCTTCAGAAAAAAAATTAAAAGGCTTCTTATGCATCTATAGGAGTACTACATAAAGAAAACATATATGATATTTCTGGAGAATTTTGAAGCTTTATAGCAGTTGCCATCTCAATTTTTCTTATAAGATAGACAGAACAGAGAAAGCTATATACTAACCCTGTAGACAATTCATAAGTGGAACTCTCTAAACCTTTTTTATTTCCTGCTTCCCTCTCTCCTTTCCACTCCATCCCTCCCTCATTCCTCCTTTCCTTCTTTCTTCTTCCTTTTCTCTTTCTCTTTTTATCTGCCTTCCCAACTAGAAGGTGAGTTCTATAAAAGGAGGACATTTTTTTCCCTAAGGTAATAGCTTGAAGATGATTAGGAGTTAATTAAAGAGAAGGAGAAGAATGTTCAGTCAGAGGAATAGTCTTGTGTTGTCCCTGGTGCATAGGGCAGCTGAATGAAGATACATGTGGCTGAAACAAAGAGAACAAGAGAACAGGGAAACAGCCAGACCATTTAAGAAGTGTTAAAGATTTTTGTCTTTGACTTAAGAGCAATGGGAAGACATTAAATCATTTTGAGCAGTAAGTACTGGAGGAGATGATATTTGCAATTTGGAAATGATTGCTTTGGCTGTGGTGTAGAGAACAGATTGGAGGGAGTCAGGAGAGTGCCTTCATCCAAATGACCAAAGAAAATATGCCTATAGTAACAGCAAGTTTTCAGATGCTACTTACATTGAGATCATAAGATGACATTTTCCTAATATATGGTGTATCCCCTAAAATATACATTTGACTCATATAATTTCCCCACACAATGTTCAAAAAAGGTTCTGAATCAAACATATGAAGGCATATCATTGGGGGAATAAATAGACTGGAAATTCCAAGTGGCTTTGCCATTGGCCCCCTTCCCATTAAATAAATACTTTACGTTATGATCCAGATTTTCACAGAAGCTTCATAATTCATAAAGTAAAGACAGTCTGTTTCCCAAGTAACCTTTGTGTTTCTATGTAGCATGCATACGAACCACAATTGTTGTTTTATTTTTATTAGTGCATGCTACTAGAGGCAGTTGTATTTAATGCGTATCTTTTATGAGCCAATGATTCAAAATTAGTCCTAATCCTAAATGAGTAGAGTGAAAGCCACTGTTAAGCCCAGATATCAGCAGAGAAGACTGTGGAAGAAATGTTTCAAAAACTCATTTCTTTATTGCATATGATAAACAGGATTTCAACATGTAGTTCATCACATTCATTGAGTATTTTGTTTGCTTTGGAAACCAACTGACCTTTGTGCTGTGGTCTTCAGTTTGAATTCTCTGGATAATAATCCCCTGCTTTGATTTTTCTGGGGTTTTTTTTCAGCATTTCAAAGAAACTGTAAAGTCAGTCTCAGGCCTTGCAGGACTGTGAGGTTCTCAGGAAATTATGGTGTCTAAATTCACCTGATTATTAAAGTCTCCCAGCTTGCTTCGAATGCTCAGCCCTGAAGGGAGAATTGAGCTCTGTCTGCTTTCTGATTAGAGTCATTCGTAAGCATGTTACATGGGAAGCTGGAGATTTATGTTCAAGGACTTCAGTCTTCACAAGTGACCACACTATGACATTATTTTTAACTCTTTATGACTGTTTGTTTTTAAACTTAGGAATTGGATCTTACTTTTCATATTTATTATTTTTATACTGCCAGGCTGTATACTCAGTTTTATAAATATTTTAATTAGGCATGAGAACTAGTCTGCATAGGAAATAGGTCTTGACAGAGACCTCTGAATTCCAGAGAGCTGTGCAGTAGTATTTCAAAGTTTTAATGAGCTTTGCTTTTGGTTAAAACAAAACTGAAGTTTGAAATCACATGATTGTTTAAACAAAAATCCTACATAGTAGTAGACCTAAAATAAATTATGAATTATTTAAATAAAATGTAGCCTGACTTTTAAAGACACTAGGTCATAAGGGGAATATTACCATTTTAATTTTACTACTTAATAATGAGTGTGACCTGTTTTAATGTTTATGTTAACTTTCTCCATATCACCAACTTCTTTAGTCTCAAGATATCATATTTTTGGTAGGATATTGCTGGTATCTTGAAAGGAGAAGCAAGTCAATTTTTAGTTACATTTTGATGTTCCCTGCCAAGTTTCTTTTCTCGGGCCTGTCCCCTTTCTATTTTTTATGGCTTACTGTGGAATCTTATCTTTTTTTTTTATACTATACTCCTCAAGTTGAAGGTCAGGGGCTCTTTCATAATGTTCAAAAAGAAAACAGATTTCTGCTAAGAACTGCTTGTATTTGCACCAAGATAATGGGGTCTCTGTCCATGTTACAAACAATGAGCATTCCTCGAGATGGTTCGAAAGACACATTTATGAACACAGGACACATTGTTGGCTTTAGGTGTTGTTTTCAAGTTGTGAACACTGAATAAGATAGCCAGAAGATCACATACCATTAAAATGATGAGTGCTAGGGATACTCGTATTAAAATATGGGGGCAGTCAGGGAAGAATTGATGTCAGAAAAGAGGAGTGATATGACCAAGGCTCCCTTTTGAAACCTGTGGGAGAGCCTTGGAATGCATCCAATAAAATGGGCATTTCAAAGTGGTCAAATCAAAAGTCCACTCCAGTGAAAGCATCTTCCCTTGAGCTATAATGTATCAACTATGGATATGTCTCTTGCAACCTTGTGATTATCATATTTCTTAGGATAAAGTAGTAGGTCATCACTACCATAAATTCCTAAAACCATATGGGTAGTAATGTTCTTCAAAGTTCTTTTAGTTGTTAGTCCTTTTGCTAAATTGGATTACATAATCATAGCTGAATAATCGTTTTACTGCATTCACAAAACCTTAAAGATGAAAGCCTACCACAATCTCATTTTTTAAGACTGTAAAATATTATAGTTAAAGTCTTATACAGTTGACCCATTATTGCCAGTGGTATTTCAGTTTTTTTCTGTTTCTATTGAGGTACTAGGTTACCAATTCTTCCTTTACTTACATCTAAACTGCAAAACTGGACTACCAAGACATGTAACTTTTTAGTAACTTCAACTACCAAATGAGAAAGCGATTGTTGATCTTTCTCATAGACAATAAAAGTCAAGATGACGTCACTGAAATCTTATATCTTTTAACCAGGCATAGGGACTCATGCCTGTAATTCCCGCGACTCAGGAGGCTGAGGTGAAAGGATTGCTTGAGGCCAGGAGTCCTACACCAGCATGGGCAACATCATAAGACCTGTCTCTAAATAATGATAATAATAATCATAGTCATAATACAATCTCTTGTATAGACTCTACGTTGACAACAAATCTTTGCTAGTGAACATGTCAGCCCTTGTTAATTCAAACGGTAGAGAGATGTTGTATTCTGAATAGTTTTGAGAATGTCATTGAATTCATATCCCTCAATAAGGAGAGGTATGATTTGGTACAATCTGCAGGTATTGATTGTAAGTCCCAACCATGCCCACGACAAGCTATTTAATTTCCTTACACCTTTGCTTCTCCATACGTAAAATAGTGTTACTCATTTTATATGATTATTTTGAGGAAGAAGGGAACTATATACCTAAGATACTTAATAAGCTTTTGATAAATTGTACCCTGGCTTCATATCTTTCTGCCTCCTTTACTTTAATGGAAGGATAAATATTCCTATTTCAAAATAATAGATTTTGCTTACCCTAACTAATCAATGTAATGTTTGGGACACTGTTGAAATGCTGTTGCCAAATTTTTGAAATTATCTCTTGCCTTTTAGAGTAGATACCTTCTACTTTTCAACAGTTTATATTATGTTTCAACTGATAAATATCTGTCTTAGAGAAGCCAGAAGATACAGGTGACTATGACCAACTTAAAGTTTAAAACTTTATATCTATGACTATTCAAGGTTGTTACCAGCTTTTTTGGACTTTCAAGATCACTGTTATTTTCCTTGATCTGTTTAAGAATATGACTTCTTTTTGAATTTGTAAAAATGAGATGGTTTATACTTTCTTCTGCCTCTTGCACCTTTTGTTTCAGAAGCCCATTCTAGGAATATTTTACTACCCTAAAGAGATAGTTTGGGATTCCTGAAAAGCTCAATAATATTCTGGGCTCACTGTCAACATTTATTGCTCACAAAGTGTCTGTATTCTTTACTATACTGATAGAAGAATGATCTTTTGTTGAAACCTTATAAATGGCAATACATCAAGGTTTATATACCTCGATTGATTTTATGAAAAGCCTTAATTGGATCTTGAGGCTGGGATGGTGATGTGTGAAACTGCTGAGTGTAGACACATTGAAGAATTGTCAGTGACAGAGACGTTATATTCTTCTGAACAACCACGAGGACCACCCACATATGGAAATTTGTTTATAGTAAACATCACAGGAGTGTCTTTCTAAACATTTTCTACTCCAGGCATTTTAATAGACTGTGTTTTTGGAGACACAGCATCAGTACAGTGACTACACATCATGAGAAAAAAAGCAATGCCTTGCCTGAGAAGTATTTATTGTCTACAGGACAATTTTTATGTGTCATCATGACTATGATAGATGGTAAACGAACCCATAAAACTGACCTACAACAATTTACATGCACCTGTGTGAGGCTGGAGGAAAGAGCCTTGGATTTATTATATCTCTTTTTATTGCAAAGTTATAATTATATTGGTGTAGGAGATAGTCACTGGACCCTAAACAGAAAGTTGTCTAATATTAGTAAAAGTCAGATCAGGGAGGACTTGTATCATTTTACAAACGTTAAGTCTTTAAACATACCTCAAAGAATATGTAGATCTCTGGCCTCCCTTGGTTTTTCAATTATTTATTTTATTATTCATTCATCTTTTCTGTACCTGTCCAATAATTTGGCTTTATATAACTTTAAAAAGAAGAATATCTGCAGAGCCTATTATTTTAATATATTAGAAGTACTATATTTATTAAATTAAGTCTTTCTCAGCATTTTCTTTTAAATTTTACTTTGGATTATTATATTCAAAATCTTATGTTTCTCTCTCACCCTTGTTTTCTCAATCTTTATCTCTCTGCTCCTCCTTCTGCCTCTAATTCTCTCTCTCTCTCTCTTTCTCTCTCTCTCTCTCTCTCTCTATGTCCCTTTTATTTTATTTGAAAGTGAAAGATAATTTTAAACTGTATTTATATAAAAACAATTCAGTAATAAATTTTAGCCAGAAGTTTTAGGAGGCCTGAAATATATTCAGAGGGACTTTTTGGGGAGGATGTTAAGCACATGAATTTCAAATTTACAGATATCTCAATGCAGGCTGTGCTACTTGAGCAAGGTTTTGTGAACTAATGATTGACTGTCACCAAACCTTAGTCTTCTCATCTGTTGAATGAAAATACCTGTTTAATACAGTTTTTGTAAGAGTGAAATGAACAAAAAAGGCAACTAGCTTAGTCCATGGCTCATAGTAGGCACTACTAGATGTTAGTGATGATAGATGATAAATGGATAATAATAACATATTTGTTTTATAAACAATAAGTTGCTTATGTTAAAATTACTAAAAACCATTTAGATGAAACATACTTTATCTTAATAAATGTATGTCTACTGGATTTAATACTGTCTTTAAAATTTAGTTTGAAGACCCAGTTTTAAAATACTAATTCAATTTAAAATAAGCTGTGTAACACAGATTTTAATAGTTAAGTATTAAATGTGGTCATTACATTTCAACGAATTACTTTCAGCAGACTGCATTCTCTCCCTTTCTTAGTTTTTTTTTTTTTGTATGAAACTTCCCAATATCACAAAGATGAAATATGAACATATGGCTGAAAGTAAGAAATCGGCAACAAGGTCCCACATTCAGAAGATTGCAGCTGGAAGTATTTTTTTCTTTTGCTTTCATCAAGTTATTTGACTTGAGAAAATGTTTATGAATGTGAATTTGTTTTTTAAATTATGCATTATTTTCATCTCAATGCCACTATATGAGTTTGGAACAGTTTTATGTAGCTGGCAGTTTGGATACTTTTATTATTGCAGACTGACCTGTAAGATTCCAATTTTCTTCTCCAGAGTTAAAATGTGATTTCATGTCTCAAAAATTAAGCATCTGGTGCTTATTTGTAAACTAAAGAAGGGAGGGCCTCCTCTATTATTTCTGCTCTTCAGAACCTATGCAAAGTTTTAATATTGTCCCTGTTAAAATATTATTTTCTCAGTATATGCGTAGACTTTATCATGCATATTATAATATTTAATTAGTACAAGAATCTTGTGTGATAGGTATTATTTCTTTATAAATGAGGACCCTGAGTTTCAGTTCAAGTAACTATCTTCCTGTCACACTGTCGTTAAGAAGAAAGGCCTAAATTCAAACCCATGTCCATCTGACTTTAGAACATATTCTCTTTCAATTCCACCATGCTGTGCCTGTACTTTTAAGTGAAATATCATGAATATCCTGGATCAAAGAAGAATCTTTATATTGGAAGAAACACTTGACTTATTGAACAGAGTTTCAGATGAACATGCCCATTTAAATGCATTTACATCTTGCTTAAAGGCAGTGCTTTCTGAGGAAACTGAAAATAAGCAATTAGATTTAATTCACTTAGAGGTGTACACCTAAGGCCATACCTACACCAGCCAAATAAATGGAGATTTTAGTATCTTTCACCAGGGAGCAGTAATATCTGTGTGGCCATTTTAGGAAATGTATAATCTTACAATATATTTCCATTTAAAACAGTGTAGCAGATTAAATCCATTTCAGCAGTATATCTCATATTTTACTATTTTATTGCAGTATTGTAATGACTTTATCTGCCTATGAGTATAGCATCTGAATCTCACAAAAAAAGAACAGATGGGAAAATGGACACACCAAATGCCATTAAAATTACCTTCATTTTGAAACAATTTGTAATATTTTCTAAATGTAGAAAATTATTTTCCCAAAAGCAAATCAATATTTGAAAAATAAGAATGAGTATTATTGATATGTCTTCATGTATATTGGAAAATGAGTAAAATAAAAGAAATTGTTATAAATGATTTTTTTTTCCAGTCAGCAGGAAGAAAACCAGATTCCAGAGGGGAGTATTTTATTATTCCTGCAATAAATAATTCCTATATGAAAGTAATTATTTTTGGTAGCTTTGTAATTAATTTGTATTTATTGATAGTGAGTGCAAACATTGCATTTGAAGTTCTACAAACAAGCAATACATATTGAAAAGAGAAATGTAATATTGTACATTTTTAGGTCTTTGGTGATTTGGATACTTGGATATTCACAATCCTTTCTCTCCTTACATTGCATAAAACCTGAGAAGATAGATTTTATATTTGCTTCAGTTGGTGATGAATTTATCTATAGTGAGATGTGTTAAATCATTTGCTTGACTTTGATTTGATAATTATAAATTAGTAGTTTAAGAGTTCTCAAGATTATGAATCCATATTCTTAACTAAAAAATTTATATGAGTTTGAACTGCAGGAATCCATGGACTGTAGGCTTCTCCATATTGGCGAGGTCCAATCCACAACGAAACGTGGATCAAAAATTCAGTAGTTGTGGGATGCGAAACCCCACCTATGGGGAGGGCTGACTTTTCATATCTGTGGGCTCCTCGAGCTGCCTAACTATGGGACTTTAGTATGTGCGAATTTTGCTATTCATAAACAGGTCAGGAACTGATCCCCCTTGGACTCAGAGGAGCAATATTGAGATAATTATAAATTAACATGCAGTTGTAAGAAATAATCTAAAGAGGTTCCTTGCACACTTTACCCAGTTTTCTCCAATGGCTACAAATTTTTAAAACTATGGTATAATATCACAACCAGGATAGTGACATTGACACAACTCATCGATTATATTCTAATTTCTTCTGTCTTGCTTAAGTGTGTATGAATGTGTGTGTATTGAGTCTTTAATTTTTTTCATAACTTCCTGTTCTTGGGAAGTTAGATGTTTCCTTAGGATGTTGCTAATGTACTAAAAAATGCTTACTTGCTGTGGATCCACGGAAATGCAAAATTAAAGGCAATAAAAGATCTTCGTGACATTAGCAGACTGCTTAGTTTGATTTGCATTTCCGTGATTAGAAACTGAATAAGAAGCTCCTGGATTAAAACCCAAAGAAGAATTTACCTGTTTCTTTTCAAGGGAAGGGAAATGCACTTCCCTCACCCTGACTCCTCATAGATTATACATCGTTACATAGCACAGAATCATAAATTCAGCAGCCAAGGGGAACTTCATCATATGACTTTCTCTGAATCAACTTGGGTTATATAAACTCATCAACTTCTCTCTTTTAAAAAATCATTTCCTTATTCATATATTTGGAAGAAATTAAACAAATTAGAAGGTTGTAAAAAGGGATCTTTAGTCTTCTGATTTCAAGTGATATGTTCTTTTTTCGTTTATTACTTTTATATCTGTCTTATCCTACGTAATTTGTCATTCGATGTGTTTTTGCAACAGCATCTTTTATCTCTCCCCCCTTTCTTCTTTTCCTTCTTTTGTGTATTAAAGTAAGTTATTAAATCCTTATTATTCTAAGTGTAGTACTAGGTCTTAGGAATAATTATGATTAGACATGATGACTTGCTTCATGAACCACATACCTGGGAAATAGTCAGCCAGACATTAACATTGACAATAAGCATATACACACATCCATGCACATGCATGCTACAGTATGTTAGGTATTTTGATGAATGTTGGTGCAAAAGGAAAAGAAGGATATGAACAATTCTAACTGAGGGTGTCTAATTATCGAAAAGCACTTTGGAGCACTGCCTCTATACGTCCATTTTTTAGTACTATACAAACTTCTTCCATGTTGATTTACAAAACTAGGAGTTTTTAGGTTGCTCAAATTAGTGAAAGGTTGAAATAAAATAGCTTGTTGTGTTCCACAATAATTTTTTTAATATGGTAATACAATTGCTAAAACCTTAGTAGACTGCACAATTTAGAGAATGGTCAGTTCTAATATGAGTATTAGAATATTTATAAAAGAAATGAAGATTTGTCACTTTCATTTCATATAGTGGAATATATTTATGACTAACAATATTCTAAGTGAGGTCAAGTGGGGATTGCCATGATTTGTAATTGGAGTCTTCTTTCACCCTGCCCTAATGATGTTGGCCTCTTCTTCCCTTGTAATTGCATTGTGTGTATGTAAATTAATTTCTCTTAAGTGCTTTAGAATTTATTATACTAAGTAGTCTCATTTAAGATCTTGCTTATATTATTTTATTGCTTCTAGCTCCTGTTTCAAACTTCAGCTCTGTTTCTGTCTCCTTGATGATAATTTTATAAAATAAACCTCAAACTGAAAAGGTTGTACTATAATTCCATGATCTGGAGAAAAGGAGGTGTAACGGTTCATGTGGTTGTGATGAAATGTAAAGGTGGAAGTGTTTATTTCTTTGTAGACACATGTTGGGCTTGAAGTATTAATCTTCAGTTAATAAGTAAAATTTCTTAAGGAAATTGATCTCCAAAATGCAAGATGATTATAGGCCCAGAAGCCAATTGGATGTTGGTTCAGCAAATGAATCAATAAATTTAGTGGTTAGAACTGAATGCCACATGTTTGTCCAGGGCTTGCTTACAGAGCCATCATCTTTCCTGACCTATCATGATTAGTAATAGGTTATGGTAAATATAGTCATTATGTGGTAGCCTTGATTTGGTCTACCTTTGTTGCCTTGAGAATTCAAAAAGTGGATTAATAATATAGTTTGAGAAAATATTTTTTTTTCCTGAAGGTATATTCTACTTAGGTTTAACATTTTTCGTTTAGAACCTCAAATTATTAGTGACCAAAAATGATAATTATGATGATAATTTTATAGCTGCATTTTTCACAGGATTCTAAGTAATAACTTTTGATTTTGATAAAGACATATTTGTAAGTGTGGGAGGCTGTAGGAAATAAGATTTTTGAAAATATAGTGGAAGGAATATGTATTAGTATTTGGAACACTGTCAATTTTTCCACCAAGAAATTAAGATTGTTTCTGACTTTGTTGTAATTGTCTACCCTACACTTAATCCTTGTTATTCAGTATATCAGTATTTTTTCTGAATTTCTGTCTTTCCTAGTAGCCATCTCTCTTGTAAGTGGGTGATTGTGGCTACTTTTTGATCCTTATCAGCTCTTCCCTCCCACATTGTTATTTATTTAATTGTATTAATTTGATTCAAAGTGTTCTATTTAAGTTAAAAAGAAAAAGGAGGTAATATGCACATACACTAATAACAGAAAAAAATGAGGACCAATATTCTCACAAAATAAAAGAACGTTATGATAATTAATAAAAATACATTTGCTTCCATTTCAGTGGTGACCATGGGCATTAGTTTATTTCCTAGTTGCCTCTCCTAAGTTTGTTGTGATAGTTAGATCACATAGATAAAGGACTCAATATAAAGTCTGACATATTATAAGTCCTCAGTAAATGTCATAAGTTTTATTTTCATTGTTTTATAATTGAGAATAATTGAGGGAAATTGAAAAAACAAAAAAAAATAATGATTACCAGGAAAGTAGAATAAACATTTTCTATTGCTTTAAATATGGTTGTGAAAGTATTTTTTTCACTAATGCATAAGCATATTTCTTATTTTCTCCTTTCTGGATCTCTATAATGACAGGATAATGTCAGTGAAGCAGTTAATCCTGGTTATCTAGAAATGGAATGAGTGACCCACCTTTGATGTTGACCTTTACAGTCAGATATCACTGTCTGGCTTAGCTATAAAGCAAGAAAGAAATACCAGCATGGGGTTAGTAGGGACTGAGTCTCTTCATTACCTTTGTGGATAGCATCAACTCCAGAAACTTGCTTCAGTCCTGTCACCTTTTGAATTCAATGTAATCTTTTATGCCTCCTTCATTCTTCATCAGGAATGAAAGTAGCTCTAGGTGAAATCTAGTACTAGATTGGCTAATTGAAATCTAGTACTAGATTGGCTAATCAAGGAAGTCTATGTGTCGAATGCCAGTTGTTATCCATATGCTTCATTTTCTCTTTTATTTATTCTCAATTATAAAACACTAAGATAAAATTTATAATATTTATTGTGTACTTACTATGTGTTCAACATTACAGCATGTCCTTTACCTATATGGTCTCATGTTCACTACACACTTAGGAAGAACAATTAGGAAGTTAAGTCAATACCCATGGTAAGTAGCAACCAGTTAGTGGATACCTGGGGAATACACGCAGTGGCATGATCACGTTGGTCATGGCTTACAGCAGCCTCGACCACCTCAGCATCCTGAATAGTTGGTACTACAGGCATGCTACCACACCTGGCAAGTTTTCAATTAATTAATTAATTAACATATTTATTTATGTGTAAGTGTTTTATAGAGATGAGGTTTTGCTGTGTTGCCCAGGCTGGTCTCAAACTCCTGGGCTCAAGAAATGCACCCATTTCAGTCTCCCAAAGTGCTGGGACTATAGGCACCAGCCACTGCATCAGGTTAAAGATTTTTTTAGAAAGAAGAGCAGTTGACTACCTACATCATATGTGTATATGTAATTTATATAATTATGGTCACTTTTGGGTACCTGATTCCGATATCAAGCTTGACGCCATTGATTCTGAATGTGCTTGTTCAGAACTTTACCTAGTAGATCATAAGAACAAGTAACACTGGGTGCTATAAACTGAAAGGACATGATAACCACATTCATCTCTCTGATCTTTAGTGATTGAGATGATTGCTTTCAGGGTCATCATCTCAATTCTAGAAGTTCATGTGAAATGATCAAAAGAGAGCAAAGTAAAATTTTCTAATAGTAAGAATATTTTATAATAAAAGACTAGTATTATTTAAGTTGAAAGCAACTTATGAGATACTTTCCAATATTTTTAAGAAATATAAAAGTAACATATCTACAATATTGAACAACAGAAACTCTTACCATCAGTAATGATTTCATAGTCTTGGAACTATTTTTTACAGCAAATTCCAGTCATTTGTTCCATCTGATTTGACAGTAATTTTATCTCACGATAATGCATTTTTCACTCATTAAACCTCTGCCTTAGCTGGGCTCGGTGGCTCAGCCTGTAATCCCACGCCGTGGGAGGCCGAGGTGAGTGAATTGGCTGAGCCCGCGGGTTCGAGACCTGTCTGGGCAACTTGGTGAGACCTCATCTCTACAATAAATCAAAAAATTAGCTGGGTGTGGTAGCATACGCCTGTAGTTCCAGCTACTTGGAAGGCTGAGGCGGAAGGATCGCCGGAGCCCAGCAGGTTGAGGCTGCGGTGGCCGGAGTGGCCACTGCACTCCAGTCTGGGCGACAGAGTGAGTCTCAAACTCAAAAAAATAAATAAACAAAAATAAAATAAAATGAAGTGAAATAAAATAAAATAAAATAAAAATTCAAGCCAGGCTCGGTGGCTCAGCCTGTAATCCTGCGCTTGGGAAGCTGAGGTGATTAGATTGCCTGAGCCCGCGGGTTCGAGACCCGCCTGGGCAACTTATCGAGACCTCATCTCTACAATAAATAAATAAAAAAAAATTAGCCGGGCGTGGTAGCGCGTGCCTGTAGTTCCAGCTACTTGGAAGACTGAGGCGGAAGGATCGCCAGAGCCCAGGAGGTCGAGGCTGCGGTGGCCAGGAGCGGCCATTGCACTCCAGTCTGGGAGACAGAGTGAAACTCCAACTCAAAAAAAATCCCCAAAAAACAAAAAAAACCTCTGCTGTATAAATAGTTTTATTTGTAATGTAACAACCGTGTTAAAATGCTCAAGCTCACATTGTATTACGTGTATTTTGAAAGAGATTATTTCTGATATACGAAAGGAAAGAGGTGATCTATATTGCTTGGTCCTTTTTTAGCCCTCCCTCTGAGATGACTTTCTCGATTTCTCTGGGTTGCCTTAGGAGATTTTTTTTTCCTTACTGGTCAAATGTTGTCTTCTACCTTGTTATGTTGGGTCATAATTGTCTCACCACCATTAGAAGTCATTTAAGGAAAAGGTATACATTTGATTCATGTTTACATCTCTAGGATCCAGCATTGTTACCGGCATTTTTAAGTGCTTAACAAATAATTTGAATAAGTAAGTATGTTTTTAAATAAAGTTTAGCAGAATGTGGTTCTATGAATAATATAGTCCTGGAAATAAAGCTGTCTGCAGAAATTTAATACTTGGTGGGCCATTGTGTTGGACTGTGCCCCTAGTGAGTGTATTTAAGGATTTGTGTCAAGGTCCACTCCACAGAAAGAAACTGCTCATGAGGTATATAACATGAGCCTGCCTGCCGTCCTTCCTTTCCTCCTTTTCTTCTTTGAACTCTGGTGTCTCCATACTCCATATTCATGTTGGAAAGGGAAAGAGCCAAGGAAAGTAAGTAAAAAAGAGAGGGGAAGAAACAAAGAATAACATATATAATGAATACATTCATATTTAACTCACTGGATGTGCTAAATGTATGATATGGAACTATTTTACACGTTGGAAAAAGTGATAGCACCAGATTTTCTTTCTTTTTTTTTTTTTTTGAGTTGGAGTCTCACTCTGTCGCCCAGACTGGAGTGCAGTGGCTGCTCCCGGCCACCGCAGCTTTGATCTGCTGGGCTCCAGCGATCCTTCTGCCTCAGCTTTCCAAGTAGCTGAAACTACAGGCGTGCGCTACCACACTGGGCTAATTTTTGATTTATTGTAGAGATGAGGTCTCACCAAGTTGCCCAGGCGGGTCTCGAACCCGCGGGCTCAGGCAATCCACTCACCTCAGCCTCCCAAAGCGTGGGATTACAGGCTGAGCCATGGAGCCCCGCCAGCACCAGATTTTCTAGTTTGCAATAGCTATACACAATTTCACATTAGAGAGCCGCCCCGGGAGAAAGTGTTATCCGCAAATGAAAAGATGGGGAATGGTTTTGGTGTGTTCAAATATCTTTTACACTTTGTATTCTTGGAAAGAAAAGCTTATAAAATGTATCATTTCTTATGCTAGTAATGGCATGATATGTTTAATCAGATTGTCCATTTTTAATTTTAGTATCTTTAATAACTAAATATTTTCTCTGAATAATCATCATCAAAGGAGGGATCGGGTGGGGAACTACTGGCTCAAACTTAGCTTTTTTCTTTATGAAAATTTTGGGGCAGAAATGCAAACATATATTGTGACCTCTGACATTCACATAATAAGCTTGCCACTCTTTCTCCTGTGATGCTCTCTCGGTGTTTTGTTTGTTAATCTTTGCTTCCACCTTGCCTCCTTCAAAACTCGCCCTGTGGCCCTGTCCTTCAGGCACTCCAAATTGACTGGCAGCTAATCTTATAAATGAATCCACTCTAATGGCTGCTGATATGATACTGGGACTTTGGGTCAATCCTTCCAGCTAGTTAAGTTGTTACATTTTTTTGAAAGAGGCAGTCTGATAGAGTATGAAAGGGTCAGAAAACTGGGGTTGGAGTCTGAGGATCACTACTAATTTTGTAACGTACATAAGTCACTTTTGCTTTGAACATTAACCCAATAAATACGATGGTAAAAAATTATACCTATTCTGTGTGTTTACTTCCTATAACTTATCAAGTACAAAGCATTGTGGGGGCATCAAGAGAGTTGCATGTAGGGAGATAGAAAATATTAAATGTGGAAGAAAATGATGAGAATATTAGAGTTAAAAATCGCACTATGGGGATTCAAAGAGAGAGATCACCTCTGAACTTCTGACAAGGAGGGACTCTGTGAATTAGAGAAGTGTTCACCACGAGATGGTAGATAGACTTTAAAGAATGAGAAGTTTAAACATAACACTAATGATGGGTATTTCAAGAACTATACCACACAGCTGAGGCCTTCAAAACACAGCAAGATCGAGTATGTACTGCACCCAAATCACAATGTCAAGGAGTCTGTTTTTGGCAAAATTGTTTTCTTGTCAATGATGTGTACCTTAAGAATTTATACAATTCTGAATACATGCAAGCATTAATCAAAGACCCCGGAATTACAAGTCAGTGACTGTGGTGTTCTTGATCTTTAGGAATTATATTTTTGCAATTATTTCCTGAAGTTAATAATATATTTTCACCTAAGTTAGTTTGGACATAAGAAATAAACAACTTTATGCCACTGTTACAGCCTACAAATTAGATCTTTCCATGGACTAAGGCATTTTCAAACTAAATAAATATATGTTGTGCTTATTGAATAGGCCGTACAGTAAGAGAATTAAGTGAATGACATAGTTAATGCTTTAATGTTTTTAGTGCATATAGACTTACTTTTCTTAATTTTGAGATCCACATCAGGGCCTCATAAAATATTTAGATATTATATTAGGTGCACTGGCAGTAGTGTTAGGCACGAACTCAAGCATCCGAGGGTCTATATTCATTGGTGATATGTTAGATTTTTAGTTTCTTTATGGTTCTGTTTTCCACTATATTTTTAAAACGTTTTTAAAGACATAAATGATACTTGTTATACTTGTTTTCTAATAAAAAAATTATAATGAAATGTCACCTTTAGACTAGTTTTCTGGGCATTTCTATTACTGACTGATAGTAACTCACAGTGTGCTATTACTTCCCTGGATTAAATTACAAGCTTTCAAAGTAATGTCATCATTTTCTCCATGTTGTTTATTCATCTGTCAAATCATTCTACCATCCTTTGGTTTCTAATATTGTGACCCAAAAACATCACCTCTCTACTCCCAAATGGAGCCTCATGTAGACTTTTTATTCCAGGTAAAACTAATTCTAATCACAATTGACACCAAACAATATTTATCTGTCCTAGCTTATAAGCATATTTCCTTTCATCTCCAGCTATACCATCTACTCATATTAAAATATATGACTATATCTTAGTTTATTACAGGTGTCAAACTAAAGCAGTATCTTGGACCTCTACAAACATGTATGTGTGAACATTAAATATATAGCAATAACTTAAGTTCTATTGTAAGTGAATTATCATCTAAATTAATGACTGCAACCTACAAGAAAGCCTGCAGTGTTAACAGACTGCATGTTGACTAAATAAATCATGTTGAATAAAATTTAGAATTATAAGTAACAATGAGGTCCATTGATGTTCTATCCAGTGTTCCTTAAAAATTATTTTTTCCTATCTTCTCATCAAGCAGGATCTGTGGTCGATTTTTATTCTGTTTTTCCTTTGGAGTTTTTCCTCCTAGAGAAATATATGCCTTCTCTGACCAGTACTGTGCATGACTGACCTTTCTATGGCCCTCCTGCTGGTAGACTGACTTTTGGTTGCCGCATTCCCCACTGCTGCTTCCTGTGTCTGCTAGCCAAGTCCTCTTACTTCCATGATGATTTTCCCTTACCATAGCTCCCAAAACATAACCTCCCTCTGTTTCTCAAGATTTGGATCAGGAAGTGGTATTGGGTCAGCCTGTGACAAGGAGTGTTGTCTAGAGGGTCAAAGAGGGTTTCTGGCAGCAAGGAAATACATTGTGCCAGGTTTCTAGAGCAAAAGAGTGTTCACCCCCATCCCTTCCAGCAGCTGAAAAGTCTCCAGTGACTGCAACTCCTCCTTCTAATGACTTTTCTGAATATTTGCAAGAGCTAGTCACACTCCAGGTGAATATTTTCAGCCACCTGGGATGAGCTGTTTCTTCCTGTTTCTTTGTTCATATAAATAGACCACAAGAGCAAAGGGTGTAATATGGCAATTCTTTTCTCCCAGCTTTGAACATGGTATCTGTATCTAAAACTTATTTTATAAGGCAAAGGTTTTCTAGTCATTTCAAATCACACTGTTGTTTTTTAAAACACTTAGAGTTTTTCTATTTCATCACTAATAATATTACTACCACATACTTTTATTTCCTATTTTCTATATCTCTATATTGAAGACAATAATTGGCAAGTTTCAATGTGCCTTAGGATGGAAAGAATACCCAATCTCAGAATTAATTCTTAAGGCTAACCAGAATAATAAGCAAAAGGTTCCTCTGCTTGTAATGTTTGTCAATATTTGGTAGCATATGCATGTAAATGTGCCTCTGAAACAATGCTGTACACATTGATTTCTGTGACTTTTTAGAAACCACAGCCAAAGGGAGCATTTTGCATTCCTGAGAAATGTGATGATTTTACCCTAGGATTCCAGTGTCTTGTTTTAGAGTTTTTAGGTTCTGAATTCATCGCATGAAAAGGGAATGTTTCTATTTTGCCACCACCATTATGTTATCTTTTCCAGTGCAATTACAAGCTAATTCAGGGCTCTTTGTGTTAGACTAATAGCTTCTGATTCGCTGCTGTCACCCAGTACCTCTTCATGCACTTTTAATACCATCTGTAGTGCTCCCAGCACTTACCTAGGGTGAACATTTTTCTCTAAGTAGAGACTCATCTTTGGCAAATCATTAATGGAACATCAAAAAGATCCCATCTGTTAGAGTTACATATGGCTAAGATCAGAATTATCAAATATCTCATTTTTTCTTTATTCTCTTTTTCTTTTTTTCCTTTCTTATCCACACAATAAATGTAGTTGTCAGCAGGATAAGTTCATGTGCCGGATAAGGTCACAATTTCATTTAGTGACAACTTCCAACAGTAGGAACTTACAAGGTTCGATTTATTAAAGAGTCAGAAGGGATAAGATCACTGCATGGCCAGCCTGATTTATCAGGGTTTGACTGGAGTACTTGAATAGGGAATGTCGTATTTCAAGTTTATGTTCAAAACTGTAGTTTAGTGTGTGTTGTGACTGTATGACTCAAACATTGAGAAGGAAAATTAGAAAAGGTATCTCTATAAGGCTATTTGTAGCTACCAGCCAAGAACTATCGCTTCCTGAGCCCAGCTATGCTTAGAGATGGATCAATATAGCACGAGGTAAGTGGTGCTATTTGTCTTAAAATGCAGATGAAACTTGTAGTTATTAAGGCCTAAGGAAACACACACAGTGGCAAGACTACAGTTTGGCTGTAAAGATAATCAGCAGTGAAATGATCTAACCCTCTTCTGTATCTGGAAGGCAGCTGTCAAATGGTTAAGCCATAAAATAGCAAGAGCTCTGCCACACTTCAGCCACCTTGGCTGACTTTGAAAATGTTTTGAGATTTTTAGAATCTTTGAGTGCTTTTTGAACTCAGCATGACTTCTGGGCTGTCCATATTTGATACCATGATGTATAATGTCTTCCAACCATGAAGAAAATATAAATATGGGTTCTGATGCTATAGCCCTCTGCTGTATTACAGTCTGATAAACATTATGAGCTAATTCATGTGGTCTGCTTTAAAATTTGGTTATATATTTTAAACCAAGTTCGAACCAATCCAAAGTTTATTTTCAGCAAATGAAATACAATCTTCTATCATCTCATTTACTTGCAGCCATGGCCTTCTATGAAACCTAAGTCTGGAGTTAAAGGGTGTTCTGTAAATACCTAATATGTTTATGTCATCAGCCTTATGCCGAATTCAGCTGAAGAATGATTGCTGATAACTTTTCTAAAAGGCTCACATCTTTCCCTTCCTTTTTGGTGTGCTACTATGTTCGTATCTTTTGCTTTCTAAAGAGGCATCAAAAGGACCATCTTTTTCTTAAATAATACAATATTTTGATAGTACCTCCACTGAAAAGAGATTTGAGGGCATCTCTAGTGATTTTTAGTATTTCTTTCCACCAGTGAATTTCTTTTATTAGGCCAGAAAGTGGGTTGATATTTTAAAAGCTGTGGGATGTTTAGTAGTGATTTCTGACTTAGGGCTTTTTTTTTTTTTAAGTGCAGCTATCATAAGTCTTTGAGTAATCACAGACTTTTAAAAGTATGCATTATCAAGAAGATAAGAGAAACAGCCCTGAGCACTAACAATATTATCTTTTACCAAAATTGATTAGTCCGTCCTATGTGTCTCAAATATTTTCTGTGAACTTACCCAGCATGTTAAAAAAAGAAGGCTTCTTTTTGAAGAATAGCTACAAAAATATGAACTGGGCAGAGAAGAGAAATCTTTATTTTCCATCCTGCCCCATATTTTAAAGATGAGGTAATGTATGTGAGTATAGCACATAAAAGGTTGAATAAATGAAATGCATGATTGCTGTAATACAAAGAGAAGAAATATGGTAAGACAATTTTCTTTTGTCTCTAAAAAATCAACTTCAACTATACTAAAATTGAGATGCATGAAATTATAAATATCTTCACCCAATCATCTTTAATTTGTATTTTGGAAATACCACATATAACAAGCTATATTAATTGCCAGAGTATACACAGAAATTTTTAGAAAATTTATAGATCAAGATGTTTATTCTTCCTGTTGAGGTAAAATAAGTTATCAAGGGGAAACCACTAGGGAATAATTAAATGCAAAACTGTGTGGTATTGGACTATAAATGCAATGGGAATATGGGAAGGAAATAATGAGAAAACTCAAGTCTGCTCTGGAATTCAGAGAAGCTTCATGAAGGAGAATAGGTTTGGGCATGATCTTACATTAATAGGATCTATTAAGGCAGGCAGGGGAGGATGTATCTGGTTGAAAGCAGGAAAAATTCTTAGGAAGGAGTGGGGGCTAAGCTGGAGATCAAGAGGAATGGATGATGAAGAGGAGTTTTTGACTTGGAGAGAGAAGGCATTCCATAGAGCAGTATGACACAAAAGTTAGGCAGACACTGTTGGGCAGCATGTAGTGGTATTAAAATTCAGGCAGGCCAGGCTTGGTGGCTCAGTCTGTAATCCCAGCACTTTGGGAGGCCAAGATGAGTGGATTGTCCAAGCCCATGGGTTTGAGACCAGCCCGGGCAACTTGGCGAGACTTCATCTCTACAATAAATCAAAAATTAAACAGACATGGTAGCATGAGCCTGTAGTTGTGGCTACTTTGAAGACTGAGGCGGAAGGGTCACTGGAGCCCAGCAGGTCGCTGCTGGGGTGGCCGTGAGCATGTCACTGCACTTCAGCCTGAGCATCGGAGTGAGACTCCAACTCAAAATAAAATAAAATAAAGTAAATAAAATGAAATAAAGTAAAATCCAGGCAGACATGTTCTTTTTGGGATGGCCAAAAAGGAGATAGTGTAGGAATTTGCACAAGTGGGTGACATGTTTACAGTGGAGATTTAATAAGGGATTTGGAACTTAAATTGGAACTGTGGGGTGTATTAAACCTGGTTGGTCATCTACATCTGAGGTGATAAAACCTTCGGAAATGATGATAAGAAGGTCACCAGGAGAGACTGGAAAAAAAGGGTAAGTCATGGTATGGGGAGTGATTTGGATAAAAGTGACCACAGACACTGACGAACAGTTGGATACGATGATGAAAGTATAAGGACATGCTCTTACATTACTTCAATTTCTTTTTGGTGAAGTAGTAAATATTTATTAGGTATTTTGCATATGTTATCTGAGTTAATCCTCCCCACGACTATTTGAGAAAGATATTGTAATTCCTACTTTGCATGCAGAAACTGAAGCTCAAAGGGTTAAGTAGCTTGCTCAGGGTCACATAGCTTATTCCACTTTTTCTTCTCCCATTCAACTTTGAACCCATTCCAGTGTGTGTTCTGGCCTCCCATTTGACAAGACTCCTTTCACTCCAAATATCTGTGCTCCCTTCCGCTTCCAAAGAACTTTCCAGTTCTTTTCTTACTTTCATACATTTTTAGGTTCCTTAATTGATTTCCCCTCATCCTTCAAATTTGCAGTTAACCCCCTAAGCTGCTATGGTACTATCTTCAGTTTCTTTTCTGTGTCTCTTACCACTTCTCCTAAGGTTTCCATCACTCTGCCTTTTGGTAATCCTTGGAACACTGTCCTAGGTCTTTTTATTTTATCATGATTCAATCTTTTCTAGATCAACAATCCTGTGGTTTCTATTATCATATACAAGATGTATAAATGTCACAATTTATCACTCTAGTTAAGACCTTGCTTCAGAGTCCCAGGCCTGTTCCTGCCCACTTAAAATAACCATTCTCTTTCTTATACCCACTTCAATATCAAACTTACCAAATTATAACTTCTCACTTTACTCATAATTCCTGTTTTGTTTTTGTTGTTATTTTGTTTTGTTATTCCCTATGTCAATAAGTACATGTCCATTGGCCTATGTGCCCAAGTGAGATATCTATATATCATTCTTGTATTCTTCCCTCCCTAACTCTTGAAATCTAAACAACCTCGCATTTCTGTGGCCTTTACTTCTGAAGCCATATGAATTCCATTTCCTGCAATTCATCCAGATTCAGGCTGGTTTTGTTTGTTGCTTTATGTTTGGGCCTAACACATTGGTAGTTAGTAGATGCCCAATAGATATTATGAATGAATAATTAATGGGGCATAGAGGGATGAATAAGTAAATCACATAAGAATTGGAATCTCTAATCTTCTCAAATCAAACATCTATTTTTATGATAAGCAGGTTCAATTACTTGAGTCTTGGACCCACCAAGCCAGTGCTCTTTCCGCCTCTCATAATGTATCTTCTCTGAGGAAACAAAATCATATCGTGGATCACCAGAATTGGAAAACACCATACCAAGTTGGGACTGAGTACAAATCCCTCTGTTAACAATGACAAATCAGACTCAGAAAAGTCAGGAAAGATAAAACTTATTCAAGGCTCTTCAGCTGGTTATTGAACAGAGTTGGGACTAAAAATGAATCTTCTTACTTTTAGCGCAATAATGTTTCCTCTATTTCATGACACATTAATTTTTGAAAAAATTTAAAATATCATTCTCTTAGGCAACATGCAAGTCAAATATAATTACCATTTATACAGTGTTTTATCTATCATTAACCTATGTAGCCTTGGTAGTATATACATGCTAATTATGTGCACTATGCTTGTAGATTTTTATAAACACTATGGTGAATAAGTGGGTATTTGTATTTAACTACTTCAGTAATGAAAAGGATGTCCTTAAGTCTTGAAATAGCCTCTTGGCAAGCAAGAAAAGAGACCAGGGTATGCCTGCTTGTCTAGTAAAGTTGAAAAGATTGACTTGATAGCTTGAACAGTTACTGGACTTTCTGTTGGGGCCATCTTTAAGAGTTAATAAAAGCATTTTTGGTCTGCTTAAAATTTTAATGCGTAGTCAAAGACACCTCAAAAACTTTGGAGATATTTGCATATCACTTTATAATCTGCCCTAAGTTTGTAGTTCTTAATCCATTAAAAGACAGAGCTGCTTGTAAATCCACAGGTATAGATAAGGAGTCACAGTTTGACTGAGTCTGAACCCTTTTCAAATGAAATATGTCAGTGGCAGAAAGAGGATGGATTACTTTTTTAAAGGGTTTTCATAGATTCTCATGATTCCTCTGGCATCAGTTAAACGTGACATGACTTTTTTTTTTTTAGTGTGTAAAATTAAGCAAATTATTTGAACATCTTCTTTAGATACAAAAGGAGATTTTAAGTGTTGTGTAGCAGAGGGATGAAATTATTTTAATTTTAAATAAATTTATTAAAGTGTAAGTGTGGTTGACAAAATACTGAGAACTCCTATCCATGGGGACTTAATCAGTTTATTTTGAAATAGAAAAATTATCATAAAGATTTAAAGAACTGCATTATTGCACATGAATATGAATACATTGAGGGACCTAATTCCACTGATCCATTTTTGACATCATAGCAGATTGTTAGCTATTCTTGTCTCTGTCTTTGAGGATGTTTCAGTACAAGTTCTCTAATTCCAATACATTAATCAAAAAGACTGCACAAGGTTGAAGAACATATTCAGAGGAAAATCTCATAAATGGGTTTGTTATTACACATACAAAAAACAAATTATTATCTTTCCTGGTCTCAGAATAAGCTTCAGGGTTTGGTACTTAAGCATTAATATGTCATTTAATATAAATATTCTATTTATGAAAGTCTCTAATCTTTCTATGCTCATTTGCCTCACTGCTGAGCATCTTTAACTATTGATAAACCAGAATGGGGGGGAAAAAAGGAGAGTGTGTGTCTATCTTAATTTAAGTGTTTCCATTCTCAATGTGTTTTGCAAGTAGTAAAGCAAGTATGAGAAGAAGGGAGACTTTAAATTTTTTATTCTGAACATAGAATTGTTATGAACAATCCTTATTGTTCTGATACAGATAAATATATATTTTATAATGGACAAAATGTAACCATTATGCAATATTTTAGCTGATTGTGGTTTGTATATTTTAATTTTGATTTTCAGGATAAGCAATAGTAAAATCATGAAAAATATTGTCTGATAATTTAGCTATTAAAAGGAGGTAACACAAATATAGGGAGATAAAGATGTAATTGAACTCAGATTGATCGTGTTTCTTTTTAAAACCTCAAGATTGAATATACATCTGTAAAAATGCCTGTTTACTTTAGAAGAAACTAAAGAGTGATTATGACACCAATTTCATAATATGTAACCTCCCAAGGCTTATATGTCACTTAAAAAATGTAAATACATGATACATTCTATTCTATTTCAAATTTTCCTCAGCTTCCTAGTCTATACACATTTTTATTACTGTTTCTTCTTATTCCTTTCATTCTCATGTTTGCTGCTGAGTAGGCTGAAAAGAAATGTTATCACAAAATAATAAATTGTATTATTGAGATAATATTTTAAAATATAAAATATGTAGTATACTGATATGGCATGATAGTATTGTCAAGGCATACTATTATATATTTAATTATTTAAAGAGTGGCTACAGTTCCTGGTTGTAATTTTTTTTCTGTTTATCCCAAACAATGTTTATGCTGTTGGTCATTGTTTATAGTTTTGAGGCCATCTTTATTTTTATAGTCATCTATTTACTTATTTCTGAAGCAGACATTTAATGAATTTCTATTTTATGCAAGTGTGTTATTATTTTTACTTCTTGTTTTCCTTTCACGACTGAAAAATATTACTCTGAAGGGAATAAAAGAAAGAAAACCTTTAAAAACTGGCTGTTTCTTAAACGTTTTTGTCCAAACCCTTTTGGTAATCCAAAATATTAAATAGAAAAACAAGTAAAAATTCTGTTAACATTTTTTAAAATAAAAATATGCATCACTACTTATTGTACATGTAGTTGTTTTATCAATGGAAACAAGTAGTAATTTCAGAAAACTATCAAGTACTTTAAAAACTCTGCAGATATTGTTCTATAGGAGTCTTGAATAAATATAAGAAATTGAACCCAAAGTTATTGTTCTAATGTTTCTTGTCTATCTGTTTTGGCATTGGACCAATGCTTTTTGAGAAAGTATTGTGTCTGGTTCTTGAAGACATACTAAAAAGAATTGACTCCAGTAGATGATGTATATGAAGAGGTGGAAGAAAGAAATTGGACTAAATTTGAAAACAATTGTAAGGCAAGTTTTATTTTCCTCTCAGGATAACAAGATGAGTTGTTTTTCAGAGAAGCATAATTAATTCTCTTTATATGAATCCTGAGAATATTGTGCGTGTAAAGCAAACACACAAAAAGAAGTGGCTATTGTTAAGGCACAAGTGAAAGTATTCTTAACACCTCTGTTTTGATTGTCTGCAGGAGAGCTGGAGGTGTTTCAGAAAGATGGGGAACGAAAAATTCAGAGCCGGCAGCAACTTCCAGTGGGAACAACCTGGGGGCCATTTGCTGGGAAGATGGACTTGAATAATAATTCCTTGGTATGTGGATGTTCTGAGATGATTGACTCTTAATATGTTGTCATAGCTCAGAAATTATTTCTGCTTGCTTCCTAATGAAGTCACTAAAAATAACAGTTTGTTTTTGCTTTTCCATGGATCTCAAAACTGGGATATTTTCCAAGTGGTTTGTCTCTGACAGTAAAATACGCAGAATTTAGGAAACAGGTTACTCATACTAAATGTTTGGCTAGTAAGGTAATTTATAAGGTTATTGCTTTATCTGCTTAGCCAGACTAGGGCTGTTCACATTTAATATTATGTACAATTGCATTTATTTTTAAGATGACACAAATTAATTGTCATAAATTATAGGTTTACATGAAGAACAAGAAATAAACAACTTTGTTATTCCTTAGTAATACTGTTTGTACCTTTAATGGCAGGGATGAGTGATTAACTTTGTAATTTTTGCTGTTAAATTTTTTGTAAAGGTTCTGAAATAAGAAAGACTACTGCTTTGTACGATTATATGGATAATTGATTAATTAGATGTTTTTAAAAGCAATGGAAAGGTGGGTAGTTTGGTTATTTAAACTTTAATTCTTCATTGGATGTATTTGTTTTCTATTGTTGCTGTAATACAAATTTTGTGGCTTAAAACAACACAGATTTATTTTCTTGCAGTTCTAGAGGTCAGAAGTTTAAAATGGGTCTTGCTGGGTTAAAATCAAGGTGTCTGCAGGGCTGTGTTCCTTTCTGGAGACTCTAGGGGATAATCTGTTTCACTTTTTCTGCCTCTCAAGTGTGTTCACAACCCTTGGCTCATGGCCCCATCCATCTTGGAAGCCAGCAGCGGCTGATTGATTATTTCTCACCTCCACATACTAACTCTGACTCCACTGCCTCGTTCTTCCACGTTTCAGGATGCTTATGTTACATTGGGTTCACCTGGGTAATCTAGGCTAATTTCTATTTTAAGGTCAGCTGATTAACACCTTTGAGTTTATTTGCTTCCTTGATTTTCCTTTGCCATGCAAAGTCGTATTTACAAGTACGAGCAATGAAGATGGGGACATCTTTGTGCGGACATTTTTCTGGCTACTGCAATGGGGATAAAATAAAGTAGCTGAAAGCATCCCTATTATAAATTATGATACAAATGATAAAACTTGGGAAGAAAAAAATGCTTCATGTTACTTAGAAGATCCAGATGTTTTACAAGTATTTATTTCAATGAAAGTTCTTCTCCCTAAATACCATCTATGTAGAAAGAGTCTCATGAATGTTAAATGACTCAGTCAACACTATGGGGACATAAAAACTCCTAGAGGGGTTGTGACAAATGTATTGGGTTCAGCAACATTGCATTTCTTCTTCAGTTTAGTACATGAAAAAAATCCTTCTTCAGCTTATTACATGAAAAAAACTGATATGTGCAGATCTCTGTTTATTCAGTGCCATGTGAATGTGACAGAGGTTATTGGTTCAACTAAAAGTAATGATTGGAGACCAGGTGCGGTGACTCACGCCTGTAATCCCAGCACTTTGGGAGGCATAGGCGAGAGGATTTCCTGAGGTCAGGGGTTCGAGACCAGCCTGAGCAACATGGCAAGACCTCCTCTCTACAATAAATTTAAAAAAAAAAATCAGCTGAACATAATGGCCCACGCCTATGGTTCCAGCTACTTGGAAGAATGAGGCTGAAGGATCACCTGAGCCCAGCAGGTCGAGGCTGCAGTGGCTGTGAGCATGCCACTGCACTCCAGCCTGGTCAACAGGGTGAGACTCCAACTCAAAAAATAAATAAATAAATAAATAATGATTGGAATAAATAAGAAATATTTGTCACCAAACTTTTAAACAATGTGTGAGATTCTAGGGATGTGTTTTTTACTTTCGAAATCCATGTATTTATCCATAAAAGGATGAAGTGGAAGATTTCACATGTATTAAGGACCAGGAAAATTCATTTTATAGTTTAGGCTAAATATTACTAATCTGGGAAATGTGCTATACGTGGACCAGTACAGCTACCTCAAGAAGGGTTTGAAATGTAGCCCCACAAACACTGCAGTCCTTAGTTTGTTGAATTGTATTAAAAGACTGTTTTATTGATTTCTGTCAGAGAACAGTATTAACGATGCTGATTTCTCAAGGTAATGAATGGACAGAAAGGCAAGGGAAATATTCTGTAAACATCAAAAGTTGAGTTAAATGCTATTCTAAACCCATTTTGTCTGGGGTTTTTATTTATTCTCTAGCACTGCTTAAAAATCATTTTATGCTCTGAGATTCTTATTTATCACTGTGTATTAGATATCAACAAAACCTTTAGTTATTTATATTTCTTCCAAAGTGTAGTGCCAGACAAGTGGTACCTGTACTTGATGTAAGAGAAAATGAACATTTTTCTGTTTACTATATCAAAATATATCTATATTAAAATGCAATTTTGATTATTCTTTATATCGTTATATGGGTATACACCAAGCGGTGTTTTTATATGCTAAATTGTGATAGATAAAAAATACATCTATCAAAATAAATTTGAGTTTAATTTTTCACTAAATTAATTTCTGATTTTTATACAGATGGCATCATTTTGTTGTTTTATTACTCCTGTGCCACTCTAAAGCTATTTTATGCCATATTTAATATTTTGAAGGAGTCAATATATAGACATAAACTTTTTATAATTGTTGATCGTTATTTAAGATGTATAATATTCTTTAGGGTCTCAAAATCAGGTAATGAGTGGTAATTCCTTGTAGAAAACAATCTTAATATCTTAGTTTTTGTCTTTTGTCTAAGGGTTTAAATATCTAATTATATTATTTCTCTGAAATTAGAATTTTTCTCTAATTTAAAATTTAGTTGTTTAACTAAAATATATTTTTAAAATATTTTTCTTTTGAAATAACATACTTTTTCAGAATTTACTTCTGATTTTATGTCATTAAATACTACTAGTACTACTATTTTTACTACTGTTATGACTGTGCAACAAATTGACTAATGTATTATGACTTCATACTTATTTCAAAACATTATGTTTTGGAAGTAGATTAGCTCATTTAATTTTACAAAAAACCCTGTAAATTTGTTATATTATTAATCATATTTTATAGATGGAAAAATAAAAACTCTGGCTTTTTACTTCAGAATCTTCATTTTTAAAGACTATGCCATATTGCCTTCTCAGTATAACATCTGTAACATGATTTGAGCATCATAAAATTATTGGGAATTTCTTTATATGGATTCTAAATTCATAAAGTCTCTTGGAGAAAATCAGCAAAGTTTAGAAATACATCTTTTTTTCCCTTGGGCAAAATATTTATTATAATACTTAGACTATTTGAGCAGTTCGGAGTTAATTCAAAGAATTCTCCAATTTATTATCTCTTTATAATTTGCACAGTACTTCAATATGTACTTTATATCATGAAGATAAATGTTTCTTATAATAAAATATATAGTCTACTAACCCTTCCTTACCCAAACTTGAATCAAATTTGGATTAGAACATTCTCTTAAATTGCTTATTCGCCAACCGATTTAATGTTACTCTGCTCAAACTCATGGTGTTGGCTCAGGAGATTCAGCACACTAATTAATCCAACACAGTAATTAATTGAGTCACCATGGCAGATGTCAAATCCTCTTTATATCTTTCAAGTCCCCATCTTGAAGTACATTAGCAATATGCCACCTTCTGCAGGAAGCCTTTGCAGACCAGGCATTTGGATATATATATATAGAACATTTCAAGAAATACAGTCTGTATAGAAACACCAAACAAATTGATTTGGCAAAAAATTGCTCTTGGAGTTTTATCACACACTGAAATAGAGTGTTTTTTCCCATTCCTTATTATCTTACTCCTTGCTTTAAAAGTTCAATAATAGCAGCAGCAGCATAGAAAATCCTTTCATTGGACCAGATATTGGTCAAAGTGCCTTTCATGTCTTATATCATAAATGGCTCTTACACTAGTGTGAGAGAAGTTAATATTTATTTTCTTTGTTACAGAGGAGGAAACTGCTACTTAGGGAAGATAAATAACTAGCTCAAGGTCAGTTTAATCTGATTCCAGAACCTTGCTGCAATCTTAGAAATGTTGTCTGTAATATGAGAAGAATAATACTGTTTATAGAAATGAGATAGCATATGGGAGTTATCAACAAATTTCAACCACTATGACGAGTCACTGATTGGTAGAAGTGGACTTATTGAAATCTATCAAGTTTAAAGCAGAAAAGACTCCTTAAATAAGTAACATTATAGACTTTGATGTTTAGGGATTTTATATGCCCAGATTTGGCTATTTGCCAGTGGTTCTGTCTTAGGATTCTCCAGAGAAAGAGAACAGGATGTATATGTGTATAGGAAAAGATTTATTGTAAAGAACTGGCTCATGCAATTATGAGGGTTGACAAGTCCAAAATCTGCAATATGAACTGGCAGTTTAGAGACTCGGAAGAGTCTATGGTACAGATGAAGTCTGAGGGCAGTCTCCTGGATAATTCCCTCTTGCTTGTGGGGCCAGTCTTGTGTTTTGTTTTTTCTTTTTAGTCTTTTCAGGACTTTGGATGACTAATTCACTGATTTAAATGTGAATTTCTTTAAAAAATACCCTCTGAGTCGACACATAAAATTGACCATCACAGGCTCCAAAAATCTGCAATATGTTGTAAGTTTCTGGTTTTTTAGGTACAGTTTTATACCCCTGAAAGAACTGTTATCCAGTGAGTGAGTCCAGCCTTCTTTCCAACATCCTACCTCCAGTTTGAAGAATAACTTACATTAAATGCTGTCATGATAGCACAAACTTGGAGTTTAAGAAAGTTTTGCAATTTTATTCATTGAAACAATTAATGCACTATTGACAAGGAAGACATTTTAAAACCACCTTAAGTTCTGATTAATATCTGCTTTAGATGTGTTTTAGAATTTCTAAATGTATATGCTGTGCCTTTGAAGTTTTTGTTCGCATATTCTCCTAAGGACAAAGATCCTTGTAATAAACTAAATTTCAGCTGTGGTAGCACATGGTAGTGACTAATAAGTATCAAACAACGATTGCTTAGAAGTTTGGGTCTCTGGAATTTAAGTGGCATTTGTCCTCTCTTGCTTTTGAATATATCAACTGTGAGTAGCTAACTAGTCTGAGTGGATTCAGCCAACTGCTGGAATCATGCAAAATATATACTTAATTAAATAGAAAGCCCCAAATTACTTACAACGTAGTAAGTAAACTCATCATAACCTGTTAAATTCAACAAACCGCATTTGATAGAAAAATTGCATTTTATTCTGTTCAATCAGAACAGAACCTTGTATTAATTTCCCACAGGGTATTTGTGACATTGAACTCTACAAATATGAAATACACCTATAAAGGTCCTAGAGACATTGACCTAATAATGAAATAATGCATGCATTAAACTGCATCTTAAAAGTTTAAGATATTTATCTTCATAGAAATGTGGTTGAAAAAAGAATCAGAGGTTTCTGATCCACATCGTTATAATTAGAATTATTAATTGCCTCAATTTTTCCCTTTTCAGTTTCATCTCTTCTAGTAATCATCTTTGATTTTAATCATTGCTACAGTTTTCAAGCTTCATGCTATACATACCCTGTAGCAAACATATCTCTACCCATGTAGCAAACATATCTCTACCCATATGTCTCCAGCATTCGCCTGTATAGCCAAGGGCTGTTTAGTGGACACATCTGTGATTTTTCTACCTGAGGTTATTTTTCCTGCTTTAGGAGCAAACTCACTGTAAGCTGCACAAGCTGAAAGTCCCGGAGAATTCATATTTCCAGAGTTAATCTTCAACCAATGATGAACAGGAAGTTGGTTGAATAACATCTCTGTTTCCCTGCCTCTTGGTTAGGATATAAGATGTGTTCTACACTGTCGCTTAGAGTATGTCAGTGGAATTGAACTCTAATTGGCTTGGTAATGCACAATTTGTGGGCTCTTTTCCTTTCTTGCTTATTTCGCCACATCTCTACTGGAATTTTCTGAGATTACCTTCCGAATAAACTACTTATCCTTGAATCAGTCTCAGGGCCAGCTTCTGGGGAACCCTTACTAAGACAGTCTCTAAGATAGAATAGTGAAATAAATTTGAAAGCAATATCCAAATTATTGTTGAGATTGTAGCAGACAGGGGTTCATTTAATCTTTATTATTTAATTTTGGACCTTTACCCCTAGCACATAATAGGTATTAATAAATGCACTTTAAAATAAAAATCTAATCTAATTGAATGTACTTATCAGGAATGTTTTCTTGTTCCTACCCATTACCTCCCCACTATCCTTACCATCTCAATGATATAATTTATACTTGTGCTGAGGCATGACTTTTTGTTGGGTCTCAGATTTCTTTTCATTGATGTTGACATTGTGAATGATATCTTCCTTCTTAATATTCATTGTAATCTGGGTTTGGGACTACCATACTTTCCCACTTCTCATATCTCTCTGGGTCTTGGCTCTTTTTAATTTAACTGTGTGTGTTTCCCCAAACACTGCTGGCCTTTCTTCTCTTCCCCCTCTGTTCCCAGTGCCTCGGGGAGCTTATCCACTTGCAAAGCTTCAGCTACTAATTTACAAATGACATTTAAATAAAAAAATCTCTAACCTTGGCTTTTTACCCTTTCTCTAATGGCACATTTCATCTGTTTTGCAAGCCTTTTCCACTTACTTCCTCCAACTAAACAGTCACAAGAAGACTTCTCCACAGAGGGCCTCTCTAGTCTTCTCCTTGACTTCCAAGTTTCAGTCACCTTTGATCCTAGGGCTGTTCATCTCCTTTCCTGCCTCTTTAGGGAAGCCATTCTATCAGTTATTTCATATCTTTTCTGCATTCCTGCCTTTCCTTGTTCATACACACAGTTACACACACCCCTGCCTCTCTACTTTTTGCCTGTAACTACTACCGTCTCTTTTTTTTTCTATTCAGAATCAAACATCTTCCACAATTCTTTTCATGTCCAGAAACCAAGCACTCCTACTTTCTTACTGTTTGTTTTCTTCTTTCTATTCTTACTGCCACTCCTTTAGTTAAAACCTCCATCACTTCTCCTTGATTATCACAATATTCTTCTAACTCTTCTTTCTGCCTTTCTTCTTGTCTCCTTTTCCTTTATCCGGATCATAGTATGTCCCCAGATAGTCACTTAACTCCTGTGCTTAAAATCATCCTAAAGGGCACAAGAAAGCCCAAATGTGCTGGTAAAGCTTTAAAAAGGCCTTTATGATTCATATCTCCTAAGCCCTTACCCCTAAGCTCATTTAGAATTCAGTCATTCTCAGCTACCTGCAATGCTCTGAGTGTACACCTCCGTGCATTTGGTCATGCTATTTTATCTTCCTGAACTCCCTAGCCCCTTCCTGGTTTTCTTCATTTCACTAACTGCAATTCTTTCTTAAAGATTCTGCTCAAGGTTACCTCCAAGTTTGCCTTTTCTGAAGCCTCCAGTCTGGACTAGATAGCCACTTCTGAAGTAGTTTCCTGATGCTCTGGGTTTACTAGGATAAGAGCACTGATTGCATAATCGTAAGCTCCTGTTTACTTGCCTATCTCCTCTGCTGATCATATGCTTCTTGTCTATTTTTTATCTTTCTATCCTTCCTACCCAGAACAATGTCTAGCTTATAGTGAGAGTTCCATAAATAACCTTTGAATGAATGAGCACATTCTTTCCTTTTACTTTTGTCTATATCAGGAAATGCCATACACCTGTCTTTATTCAAGACTTCTGCATCCTCCTGGAGCCTTTATGTCCATTTCTTTTTCCTCTGTGATCTCATTTCATTCACCCGACTCAGCAGTGCAATTACTATAGGAAGTGCTATCTTGTACCTGCTCTATTTGCTTATAGACTTTTTTTTTTTAATTTTAATACCATTTAAGAAGAAGTTTTGATAGGACAAGATAACTATGTTGATTTCTTCCGTTTTTACTCCATAGGGAGATATGCCCATAATGGTTTCTTGATAAATGTTGACTAAATTCAGTGTAATATTTGTAACCCTTTGTTTGAGGCGGTTAGGGAGACTGGGGTGTTGAGCCTAGTGAGACAATTATGATTTGTTTACAACAGAATCAGTTTTAGATCCCTCACCATGACATGGGTGAAGGCCAAGAAGGTGTTCTGCTCTACCATGCTTTCTGTGAAGTCTCATCCAGCCTTGCACGTTCCAGTGACAAACCATCTGGGAAATTCCATCTGTCTCTGCTTGGAAACTGAGGTGGCAGTCGCCCACTGTGAGCAATTTTCTATTAACTTCTTGGATAAGATCAGTCAGATTTATACTGAATTGATGGGAACAGTAAGAGCAGGGTTGTTCCAAGAGAAGACAAATGTACTGATTCCTCTAATTGGGCTTAAGCCAGTTTCATTCACAGACGCCCTTAGGTTCTAGTAGTGCAAGGACTTATAACCTTTTTAATTGTACCCTATTCCTCTTGGGAAATGTTCGTGAAATTCATTATTGATGGAGGTTGTAGATTTGTTCCTTAGGGAGGGCAAGATCCTGGCTTCTCTTATACTCTATCTGCTATGTGGAGAATTAATGGAAACTGAGTGGACAGGGAGGCTGCTCAAAGAGGACATGAAGGCAAGACATGTAATGCAGCAGAGCCTTGGAAAATGGTGCGTTGGTTTGATATCTAGAATTAGAGTGGGAATTTTCATTTTGTGTGTGGTGGGGGAAGTACTCAGATGGGAAAAGTTGGTGCGGAGGCCTGAGTAATCAAAGGCCTCCTGCTGAATGTGAGTAAGAAAGGAACCAAACACCAATGAATTATTTCACAATTCAAGTATGTAGAAGCAAGCCAGAGAGGTATTGTGTATTGATCTGAAGAAATTGGTTGTATTATAATACAGGCTCAGTTATGATGTTAGCAGTGGATAAAAATATGTTGTCATATGGGACAATAATGTTAAAATGAAAATATGAATTGTGCCCTTCCTGATAATTTTTACTTGCCTCCAAAATATACTTTTTGTGTGTAGCTAGTCTGTCAGCTAACCAGTGTCCCTTTGACTTTTTTTCCTGATGATGAAGTCTTTTCAGGTTCTTTACGTTTGACCTTGTATTTGAAAGGTGGAAATGCAAAAGCACAATATCTTGCTATATATAAATAATTTTTATTTGTGGACCTAACTTAATTTCTTCTGCCTGAAATTTAAACACATTTTAGCCTTTGGATTATATGGGTAAATTACTTACATATACTTTGGCCAAGTTTGACTAAATAAAAAGAATCTTTTTTTTTTTTTAAAAAGGGGGTTATTAATTGTTCCATTTTTTCTAGAACCCTGAGGATAATTTTTATTGAAGATGATCTTTTCAGGGTTATTAAAAATGACTATTAGTGTTATGCTGTTAATTTATCATCTGAAAGAAGTTTTTCATATCACCATAAGATGATCAACACTGTTCTACTAAGAGTATATGTATAAAGTTGAGTCTGATGAATGACACTACCTTTCTCAGAGAATAGGTATGAAGTATAAGGATGGTTATTGTTTTATAGCTCCAGATACTCTTTGCGGGGGTTATCATTATATTCACATGTTAGGTTTTTACATGCATTTTATTAATACAGATTTCATTGCTATTGTAAATTCTCAGTATTTTCCAACGGCAGACATCATAGAGACCTGAGGTGAAAGGGGGTAAATATAGGGTTTCTGCCATTCTAAGGGAAGTTCCTCATCTTGACAGGTTAGGAGTGGTTTGTAAAGCATAACCATATTATCTTCATGATACAAATTATACACTATAAGTCTTGAAAAATATATTTTTCTGGAGGGGAAGGTAAAAATGAGAAAAGACTGTGAGGAGCAATTGTTTGAAAAAGTTGATCCAAACTGTCTTCTGTTACTTGCTGAAAGATCTAGCATAACTTTTAAAGTCTTTCTACTGGGCTTTTCTGAAGAATTATTATTCTACAACAATTTCAAAACACTTTGGCACTGTGTATTGTCTGTTATCTTCATGGTCTTAATAAATATTTTGCTAATGTTACAAAGACTTAATAGCAATTTCAGCTTGATATAATAACTTGGAGGTGATCATTGTGAGAGAGTGGATGTAGGAATTATTTTGTATTCCTTTGGTTTGGTCTTAAAAACTTTAAAATCACTTGGGGTCAACTCTTTGTCAGACTCTTATAACACATTGAACTCTGTTTTTGTTTTGTGTTTTTTTTTAGAAAGCAGGATTTATTAAGAGGACAGAAAAGCTCCACTGTGAGAGGGGACCCGAGGGGGTTGCCCTGAACTCTATTTTTTATCTAATTATTAATAGGTATTTCCAGGATGGCATTAACCAAGTATCATAATTTAACTGTAGCTCTCAGGTCGCGTTGAAAATCATAATTAAATGAGGTTTTCCTGATACAGGCAAGTTTGTGACCCTGTCCAAGCCACTCCTGTAAAACTCTGTATTGATACTACCTGATGTTCCAGGGGCAGGCCTTGTTGTCTATATTTCTAATAAGAGAACTTTGAATTTAAAGTTGTTCTCTGTTATTAATTTACTCTTACATCACTTTTCTCATATAACTTTGTCCTAGTTTGTCAAACTATAGTTTCTTGCTTCTAATAAGTTGTGTATGTCCTGAATCATTTTTATGTTTTATATCATTTTCTATTTTAAAGTTCAAGAAACCAGAGTCAAGCATAGAGTTATGTAGTCTGGCCTGCGTTTTTCCTCATAATCTTTCTGCTTTGTTTCTGAGGGTTAAAAATATGAGCACAGCTTATTTAGGTATCTCTTCTATAGTTTCTCTCAGAAGGCTGCAATCAAAGGAACAGCCAGGTCTGTGGTGTCATCTGATGACTCAACTAGTAGAGGATCTGCTTGCAAGCTCTTTCAAATGGCCTTTGACTCAATTTCTTGCCTAGTGAACCTCTCCATAAGGCAACTCAAAACATGGCAACTGGCATCCCTCTGAGCAAAAGCGGAAGCAAAAGATGGAGGCCACAGTAGTTTTTGTAACTTAATTGTAGAAGTGAATTATGTTCACTAGGTCTAGCATACCTTAAAAAGAAGGTAACTACACAAGAGCTTGAGACCAGAAGGCTGGGATGAGGCAACCATCTCATAGGCTGTCTGTCACAGAAGGTAATTTGTACAAGGTAATTTGTACAAGTAGTTACCTGACCTTCAGAGAGGAAAGGACTTTCAAATGCTAAGAGCAATGAGAGAAATCACAAAAAAAATTCAGTAAATTCGAACAGGTAAAGCAAAAGTAATTGTTATAAGGCATCATAAACAAAATCAAAAATTAAGAAATGAAGAAACATTTGTGAAAATGAGACATAATTTATTCTTACTTCTGAAAGCAAATATGATTTTGCACATAGAAGGTGATCAGTGACTTCTTGATTAATTTATTTGGATATTAATTTTGCAGATAGGGAAAGGTAAATTAAAATACATGAAACATGATTTATACAAAATATGGTGGGTATTAGGAATCAGAAGAGTTTGCTGAGTGTTTCCTCCCCTTTCGTGATTTTGAGAAACATACACTAAAACATTGTAAAAATCAAAAGTGAGAGAGAAAGTATGGAAAGAACCCCTGATGGGGTCAGAATAGCATGATTCTAGTCCTGTTATTACCCAAAGCGATGTGCTATCTTGGGTAATCACACCTGCTCTCAGTTTCCTCATTTATGAAATAAGGGTTATTATACCAGCCCTACATGATAGAGTTGCTGTAAAATTATATAAAATTATATGCATTTAGTCACTTTGAAAAATATACAGAATTGTTAAACAAACCTAGATTACTTTTTATTTTGCCTGTGAATACTGATTATTCATTCCTTTAATTCCCCAAGCAATGCATCTAGTCTTTTGTCTTCTATCCTCTCTCTGAACATATTTAAAATGTGCTTTTGTTTGTCATCATATGAATTCACCTTCATACACATGTGCACACATGTATTCATACACACATGACACACATACTGATTAGTTAACATGCATATTCTGGGAAATCACAGCCTAGAGAAGTACAAGGTGCGTACGTAGTACATTTATCATCTAAGTAGACAATCACCACAGAGGCACAGAAAAAACATATTTTTAGGAAGAAAAAGAAAGGTTAAGTGGTCAAACTGCTTTCTGAATTATCTTGGTTTCTTTGTGTTTTCTTTTGTAAAGAGTTATTCTTTAGAAAGCATTTCTCAGGTGTATGATTGGGGATTACAGACAATTGGAAAATAATTTACCCTGTCTGATTCACTTTTTGAGTTCGGTTTGTATTTTTTACATGTTAACTCAATTCTTTCATTATTTATGGCATTTTAGAGCTCTGAACAGAAGGGAGTGAATAAGGTAGTCATACCGTGGACAGTGATGCACCCTGAAATAGGAAGAAACCAGAACAGAGTTCAGAAGAGTGGAGGCATTTCACATGCCTTACGTTTTAGCTTTTATTAAGAAGTCACACAAATAGCATTTGTACTTCATTACCCCGTTGTAATAGTGAGAGCATTATCCTGCAGACAGGAGCAGCAAGAGTCCCTTCAGGTTCTGATTTTAATCTCGGATGTGGCGTTACCACCTCTGCTCAGGCACGTGTAGCACATTAGTGTGTGTAAAGGTACCCAGAGATATCCACGTGTGCATCTGTGATAAGCATCAGGACCCAAGTACATGTTGAATTAAGTTTCTATAGAGAAAAAAAAAAAAAAAGAAAGCATTTGCTGTTGTTGAAAAAGTGCAGAGGTATTATAAAGAAAGTTTGGCCTCTATCTGAATATTTTCAGCAAAGAACCCAGGCTATTTTATTCTTGTTGCATTCCTTCAAAACTTTGTGAAAATGACAACTCTTCAAAGGAAGCAGACATTTGCAGAAGTGTCCCTGTCTCTGCGGAGATTCCAGGAGCAGAAGGGACTAGGGAGAGGGAGGAAGAGTGCATGATGAAAGTCAAACAGTGGTCGACTCCATCACTTCATTAATCAAGTGGAGGCATTCTGAAAAATGTTTCTCTTTGGTTGCAGCCATCTATTTTTTGGTGTTAATCTGCGCCCCGTGGCAGGGTTTTGTGAAAGGAAACAATGAGCAGTTGTATCACCCCCCCTTTCCCCCAATTGTTGTAGCCCCTGTCAGAAGGCTCCGAGGATGATGCAGGTCTGTATAAGGCTGATAAGGGAAAAGAGGATTCAGAATGGCTTTGGAGAGACTCTGTGGGAGAAGAGTGTGCTGTTTTGGCCTAGACAAGCTATGGAATACGGCAGAGGCCCTTAATGGGATCCTAAGGGTTCAGTGCCAAACAGTCTGCAGCTTCTTGAAGATTTTCTAATGAGATATTTTAATGGCAAAATTCTGTGGCTGTCAGAGGGGACGAGGTTCAAGATGCTATTTTAAGTCATTTGCTTCATAATCTGTGATTAGTCAATCCAGGTCAAAAATATATGAAATAATAAAAAGAAAAAATAAGCACAAGTCAAGAAACCTCCCCGGGTATATTTTAGGTCACTTTTATTCTATTGACAATGAGTTTTCAAGTCATTGTCATCATGAGCTCTGTAAGAGTGGTCAGTATATTTTATATACTGTAGGTTCCTATTTTATGACTAGATAAAATATGAAACTATCTTTTATGATGCTGATTCCATTTTGGCAGACCTTGGGATCCACATATGGTACAGTTAAGCTCTTTTGGATCCTAATGTACCTTTGTTATTCACTGGAATTTTTGAAAGGAGATAAATATGCTATTTTTTTGCTCTGGATTTTTTTAAAAAATACACATTAACTGCTTCAAAAATAATTCACACAGCTAAGATAATTCTAGTCAACTTTAGAAATTGATCTGTTGTTCCCAAGACAGCTGAAGCTCTAGCAAAATAGAATTATTATTTTATAGCACACTATAATAATATATATGGAGAGCAATTAGTGAACAGGGGCAAGAAAAAGGGAGCGTCAAGTTAACATGCTGTTAACTTTAAATATATTTTAACTTATAAATGCTGTTGGGAATTCTTAAAATTATTAATTGTATTGTTGGCCTGGAGTTTTATGAATAAACATATAGAAATAAAGAATTAAAAACAAGCAAGACTTCTTCTCTACAAAAAAATCAAATTGTTAGCTGGATGTGGTGGCACATGCTTATAGACCTAGCTACTTGGGAGGCTGAGGTGAAAGGATCACTTGAACCCAGGAGGTCGAGGTTGCAGTGAGCCATGAATATGCCACTTGAGACCCTGGCTCAAACAAACAAACAAACAAATAATTGTTGTCAGATGTAAGAATGATAGGTAATGACCTATAGCTAATACCACGGAGAGCCCAGTGCTTAGTTTAGAAAGTTTAGCTGCCTAGAGACAAAGTATGTTTTCTCTACTGAGGGCTGGCTAATGGAGAGCAACTCCTTCAACTTTAGTGTCCTTGGTTTGGTAAGTTTAACTCAGACTCGTAACTTGTAAGTTAAAAGAATGTCTGTGTGAAAATATGTAGAAAGATAGAATAGAAGAAAAGTGAGACATCTGTCAAGATCATTCTGAAGTAACAACTTTAGTTTTCTAAAAGAATTTAAAAAGGGTAGATTACTTGGATAATAATACTCATACTTTGTGTTTATTAGGAATCTTCAGGTTTTTATGTGGACATTTATTTTTAATCAAATTTCATCATTACATAAATTTGTTATAATGGACACAATCGAAACTGTTGGCCATTGGTTACATAAGGGTCTGGATAAAAAGTAAAGAGGGACACATTTGGACTTGTCACCTAATTCCTCCACCATATTGTATGCTTTGCTGATGATATGTTATATTTATCTTCTTTACAGTCAGATGAGAAAACATAATTATTTTTATTGTTTTATAACTGCTTTAACAGTCTTCCTCTGCTGTGCCTACTAGCAGTTAAATGATAAAAATATATTTCTTTCTCTGTTATATATGATGTGATAGAAATTTTGAAGGAAAACATGACTCAGTATTTATTAAGCATGTATTGTAAGTAAGAAATTGCCACAAAGTGGGATACAAAAATATGAATTTTTATCAAACAGAATAGCTTCTTGAATATTTAAATATAAAAATTCTATCCATAGCATTTATACATCACTTTAAGCAAACCTAACACATAAAAAGTGATAGTCACATGCATGTCACACACACACACACACACACACACACACATTGAATAAATGATTTGTTTTTAAGCAAAAAATGAAGATAAAAATACATACATTTATATTTTAATTGTCTTTTTTTATACTCTTTATTATTATTATAAAGATGTGGGGTACATTTCAGGGTTAGGTATACAAAAGTTGATTATGCAGGTACCTTTGTTGATGAGGTATGCCTCTCCCTCCCCTAGAAGTTTTCTTCAATTGCTAATCCCACCCCCCTCTCGTGACAGTTTCTCACTACTGCCAATCACTTTCATATAGTATTATAATTGTTCAATGTACGCTAATGAGTGTGAACTTATGGTACTCTGTTCTTTGTTTCTGTGATAGATCACTGAGTATGATCAACTCTAAATCCATCCAAGTTGTTGCAAAGTCCATATGTTTGTCCTTCTTTATGGCTGCATAATATTCCGTTGTGTATATGTACCACATTTTTTTTATCCAGTCTAACTTTGATGGGCAACATGGTTGGTTCCATGTTTTTGCTATTGTGAATAGAGCTGCAGCAAACATTTGTGTGCAGGTATCTTTTTTGTAAATGATTTGAGTTCCTCTGGGTATATTCCAATAGGAAAATTGCTGGATCATATGGAAGGTCAATTTCTAGTTCTTTCAGAAATCGCCACACTGTCTTCCAAAGAGGTTGCACTAGTTTGCATTCCCCCCAGCAGTGTGGGAGCATTCCCTTTTCTGTGCATTCTCACCAGCATCTGCTCTTGTTTGTTTTATTAACGATGGCCATTCTTACTGAGGTTAGGTGGTATCTCAATGTGGTTTTGATTTGCATTTCTCTGCTGATAAGTGAGACTGAGCACTTTTTCATGTGTCTGTTGGCTGCCCATACATCTTCTTTTGAGAAGTGTCTACTCATGTCTTTTGCCCACTTTTAAATGGGGCTGTTTGTTTTTTTTCTTTTCGGCGCATTTGAGTTCCTTGTAGATCCTAGATATTAGGCCTCTGTCAGATATACAGTTGGCAAATATTTTTTTCCCATTCTGTGGCCTGTCTCCCTGCTCTCTTGATGGTTTCTTTTGCTTTGCAGAAGCTCATTACTTTGATGAGCTCCTATTTGTCTACCTTATTTCTTAAGGTTTGGGCATTTAGGGTTCTGAATAAGAATTAGTTGCCAGTTCTAATTCCATAAGTGTATCTCCTGCGTTTTCTAAGATTCTTATAGTTTGAGGTTACGTTTAAGTCTTTGATCCATTTAGAGTTAATTTTTGTGTATGGTGATAGGTAGGGATCCTGTTCAATCTTCTGCATGTGATCAACCAGTTTTCCCAGCACCATTGACTGAATATGTTCTCCTCTCCCCAGTGGTTGTTGTGGGAGACTTTCTCAAAGATGAGTTGGTTGAGAAATTGAGGCTTTGCTTCCAAAATCTCTATCCTGTTTCATTGGTCTATATGCCTGTTCTTGTACCAATACCAGGCTGTTTTGATTACTGTAGCCTTATAGTAGAGTTTGAAGTCTGGAAGTGTGATACCTCCTGCTTTGTTTCTTTTGCTAAGGATTGTTTTGGCTATTCGTGGTTGTTTATGTTTCCATATGAATTTCTGTATTGTCATTTCCAGGTCTGAGAAGAATGATGTTGTAACTTAATGGGTATTGCGTTGAATTTGTAGATTGCCTTTGGTAGGATGGACATTTTAACAATGTTGATTCTTCCTATCCATGAGCATGAAATATTTTTCCATTTGTTTGTGTCTTCTTGAATTTCTTTGAGCAGTGTTTTATAGTTCTCGTTGTGAAGGTCTTTCACTTTACTGATTAGGAAGATGCCGAGGTATTTCACTTTTTTTGTGGTTATTGTGAATGGGATTGTGCTTTTAATTTGGGTCTCTGCCTGCTTGTTGTTGGTGTATAGGAATGCAAAGGTCTTTTGCACATTTATTTCGTATATGTAAGACTTTGCCAAAGTCCTTTATCAGTGCAAGCAAGTTTTGACAGGTTCTCCTGGATTTTCAAGTTATAGATTCATATCATCAGCAAAGAGGGATAACTTGACTGCCTCTTTTTCTATTTAGATACCCCTAATTTCCTTCTCTTGTGTAATTGAACAAGCTAGGACTTCTAACATAATATTCAACAAGAGAGGTGAGAGTGGGCAGCCTTGTCTTGCTCCAGTTTTCGGCGGAAATGTTACCAGTTTTTGTCATTTAGCAATATGCTAGTTGTGGGTTTATCTTAGATGACACTTATTATTTTGAGGTATGATCCTTCTATACCTAAGTGTTTGGGGGTTTCTATCAAGAAGGGATGCTGGATTTTATCAAAAGTTTTTTTTCCGCATCTAATTATATAATCATGTGATTCTTGTTTTTACATCTGTTGATGTATTTAATTATATTTATGGTCTTGCGAATGTTGAACCAGCCCTGCATCGGGGGATGAAGCCTACTTGGTCATGGTGGATGATTTTTGAGATGTGTTTTTGGATCCAATTTGCTAGAATTTTGTTGAGGATTTTTGCATCTATGTTCAAAGGGGATATTGGTCTGTAGTTCTCTTTTTTTGTTAGATCTTTACCTGGTTTTGGTGTCAGTGTGATGTTATCTTTGTGGAATGATTTGGGGAGAATTCCATCTTGTCATTTGCCTGGAACGCTTTCAATAGGATTGGTATTAGCTTCTCCTTGTATGTTTTATAGAATTCTGCTGGAAAGCCATCTGGTCCAGGGCTTTTTTTAGTAGGTAGTTTTCATATGACAGAGTTAACTTCTTGGGTTGTATTGGTCTATTTAGTGTCTCAATGTCTTCTTGTTTCAATCTGGGGAGGTTGCGTGATATCAGAAAGTCCTCCATTTCATTTAGGTTATCAAGTTTGTTTCCATATAGGTGTACGTAGTAATCAGTGATAATCATTTGCATTTCTTCAGGATCAGTTGTGATTTGATCTTTTGTATTTTTTATTGTATTTATTGGGGCTTTTTCTCTCTTTTTCTTGGTCATTCTGGCTAGGGGTCCTTCATTCTTGTTAATTCTTTCAAAGAACCATCTTTTTTGTTTTGTTGGTGTTTTCTATGATAATTTTGTCTTCTATGTCCCGTATTTGGGCTATTATTTAGGTGATTTGGATTCTTCTGCTAAAGTTGGGGTTTTGGTAGTCTTCTCTTTCCAGCTCCCTTAGGTGATTTGTTAGGCTTTCCATTTGTGATCTTTCCGTTTTCTTGACATATGCTCGTAGAGATATAAATTTCCCTCTTAGAACTGTTTTCATGGCATCCCAGAGGTTTTGGTAAGATGTTTCTTCATTTTCATTTGTTTCCAGGAATCTTTTAATTTCTGATTTGATTTCAGTGTTGACCCAATAGTTGTTCAGCATCATGCTGTTTAGTGTCCATGTCTTTGTGGGCTTTGGGAAAATTTTGATGGTGTTGATATTTATTTTTATTTCACTGTGGTCTGAGAATGTACACTGCAAGATTTCAACCTTATGGAATTTGTTTATGCTTGATTTGTGGCCAATAATGTGTTCAATCTTGGAATAAATTCCATGTGGTGATGAGTAGAATGTATATCCCTTGGTTTTGGGTGGAAAAATCTGTAGGTTTCTATTAAGTCCATTTGGTCAAGAGTCAAGTTTAGGTTCTGGATCTCCTTGTTGATTTTTGCCTCAATGGTCTACCTAGGGCTGTTAGTGGGGTATTCAAGTCCGCTGCTATAATAGTGTTAGAGTCAATAACTTTTTTTAGTTTACTTAGCAGTTGCTTTATAAATGCTGGTGCTCCTGTGTTGTATGTATATGTGTTTAGGATGCATATTTCTTGTTGATGGATTGAACCTTTTGTCATTATGTAGTTTCCTTTTGCATCTTTTAAAATTTTTGATAGTCTAAAGGTTATTTGATCTGATATTAAGATTGCAACTGCTGCTTTCTTTTGTGATCCATTTGCCTGGAAACTCGTTTTTCATCCTTTAAGTTTGAGTCTGTGTGTGTCCCTTGTAGTAATGTTAGTCTCCAAGATGCAGCAAATAATTAGGCCATGGTTTCTTATCCAGTTTGCCATTCTGTGTCTTTTCAGTGGTGCATTTAGTCCATTCACATTCAGGCTGATTATTGAAATGTGATTGTTTATCACCATTATGAGGTTCTTATAAAATTTTTTCTTTGTTTGCTTGTTTTCTTTTAGCTTTGGGGTTGATGTATATTGTGTTTTCAAGTGTCTTGTTGTGCTGTATTCTTTGTTGATTCTGTTGTCTTTGTTCTTTTGGGAAGTGTGTGGTCATTCTTTTTTTTTTCTTTCTTCTGTGTTTAATACCTTTTTAAGTGTCTCCTCTAGAGCTGATCTGGAAGCTGCATAATCTCTTAAAGATTTGATGTCTGGGAAGAATTTTAATCTCCATCACTGATGAAACTGAGCATGGCTGGGTTGGAAATTCTTGGTTGAAATTGTTTTTCTTTGAGGACTTTGAATATAGGTCTCCTGTACCTTCTTGTTTGTAGTGTTTCTGCTGGTAGGTCTGCTGCTATTCTGATTGGTCTTCCCTGGTAGGTATCTGACCTTTCTTTTTTGCTGCCTTTTGGATTTATTCTTTTGTGCCTACTTTGTGTAGGTGAATTATTATGTGTCTAGAGGTTGGTCTTCTCATTTGGTGTCTTGTGAGGGTTCTTTGTATCTCTTGTGCTTGGCTGGTCACATTGCTATTGATATGGGGAAAATTTTCGTGGATTACCTCCTAGAAGACTTGCTCTAAGTTGTCCTCCATTTCCCTCTCTTTCATCTGGGATACCAATCATGCATAGGTTCAGCCTCTTGATATAATTGCACATCTCTTGTAGGCCTTGATTTTCTTTCTGAGTTTTCTTTCTATGTTTTTTACAGATGGGGTTAATTCCGTGTTCTGATCTTCAAGTTCTGAGATACTTTCTTCAACTAGATTAATTCTGCTTTCCATGCTTGTCATCTTGTTGTTTATTTCTTGGATGAAATTTTTTATTGCCAAAATCTCTTATAAGTTCTCCCAGTGTTGCATCTTGTCTTTCTTGAGTCCTATTCACTCTTTCCATCCATTCCCCAATCCCCATAATCTGGGTCCAGTCGTTGGTGATTTCCATTTTTGGGGCACCAAGGTCTGATTTTTCAGGAGTTTTGTCTTTGGTACACTTAAAATTGCCTTAGGTCTTCCTTTGGTTTTTCCTCATTTGTGATCTCTTGTTTTGCTCTTTAATTCTGTTATTCAGTGTCAGTTTCTCTTCTGATGTTTGCTCAGTCCTCTGTTCATCCCAGATCTGGGCTCTGGATTTGTTCTATTTTGAAATAGGACAGTGGATGGAAAGCTTTGCTGTCTCTCGTAGTTTTTGAAGTTCGAATAAAGTAGGGGATGGGGCACTAGGATTCAGAAATTACTTGCAAATTACAATGTTCACTTATTGTGGTATGTGTTCCTGAGACTTACTCCCCACCACCACTCTATATGACAATGCAAAGCAGAAACCAATGCAAAAACAATTTCACACACACACACACACACACACACACACAGACATACACGCACACCCCAAAACAAACGAGAATAACTACAAAGTAAAATGAAGCAAACAACAACAACAACAACACAAAAAAAAGAAAACTAAACACATATACACATGCCTAGTATAAAGTGAATAGAGAAGAAAAAAAAAAGAAATTCAGGTCGAACCCTCACACATATATTGACACACACCTTAAACTATAAGAAATGAAAATTTAAAACCCAGAAGAACAAAAGAGCAAAAGCAAACCAACAACAACAGCAAAATTGAAGGATGAACACTCCATCATTCACATACACACATAAACAGAAAATGACAAATATAAAAAGAAATGGAAAAAGAAAAGAAAAAAATTGGGATGGGGGGCTATAGATCAAACCATCACATACACATTCATGTTCAAAGAGAAAATATTTTAAAAATAGGTGCACTAACAAACAGTCAAAAATTTTAAAAATTTTTTTTTAAAAATTGAAAATTAAAAAAAAAAACTCTGCTTCTTGTGGCAAGCTTTGTAATTGTTCCTCTAATCAGGTCTCTCTTGCAGAGACACCTCTTTTATTCTCTTCACAGTGTCCGAAGCAGGGAAAGAAGAGGGTGAGTGGAAGCAGGTGGGGCTTCAATCTTCCCGTCCCACTCGTGTATGGTCAGGGATATCTTCTCCGGTGGGGAGGTATTGGATTGTCTCTTCCCCAGGTATGTACTCGCAGGGGTTGTCCCAGCCAGGCTTATCCTGGAGTGGAGTTCCCGTATTGCGACTGATGTCCAGGCTCCACGTGGGTTTGTCCCTCTCAGTTGTGGCCTAGCTGTGTGGGTCTGACGTTCAGAGGATTGCTGGGGAGGAGGGGGTTTGGGTCAGCCCCAGATTCACCACTGATCTCTTTGGAGTTCTTCCTCATCCTTTTCTGGCCAAACCCTTTGTCCCACAGCTGGATCAAGGTAGGAGGTGGGGTGTCTGGAAATCAGCACTTGTCAGGTCCCTCCAAAGTTTGTGCTTTCAGGATCTTCCCTCTGGGTCATGATCAATCCCTGAGTAGTTGATCCACCAGTCACAGAGATCGGGTCTGTTGCTTTGTGGAGAACAAGTCGAAGCACTTTCCTGCCCCCTCCTTGAAGATGGTAGTGGTGTGCCTCTCTTGTTCTCTTTCGTAGGACTTTGCCTCTGGACTCCCTCTGCAGCCCTTGCTGACAGTGCCCTGCCAGGCGGTGAAGTGGTGAGCCAAAACCAGGAGCCCGCAGTCTCCCTCCTGCTTCAATGATGAGGAAGAGCCTGGGGTGATGGTTTCTCCCCACTGCTTTTTCACAGAAAAACTTTTGTCTGTTTAAAAAAAAATAATGACACTTGGCTTCTGTGACCTGGGAAGAGCCAGGGATGAATCAGAGAAACTGCAGCACCAGCTGCTGCACCAGGGGCCTGACCACTTGCTCACAAGTCCACACTTAAACAGTCTCTCCCAGAATCTTCTTCCCAGGGAGGGTTTGTTGATTTAAAAAAAAAAGAAAGAAAAAGAAAATGGTGCTTGGCTTCTGAGTCTCGGGAATCGGTAGGGTCCAAGCCCAGCAGTTGTGCCACCAGCTGCTGCACCAGGAGAGCCCTGGCAGCTAGCTCCCTAGCCCTCACTCAGTCAGCTATGCACACGCCCACCCACTTACCAGCACATACACAAAATTTTCCATACACTCACTCACTCACACCGGGACTCGCATAGTCCGACTGGTTTGGCCACCATCTTCCCAACCCCTCCATCTTTTTTATACTCTTAACTTTCCTAAATAAAGCAGTCTCTTGAAGTAAAGCATACCTCTATTATTAAAGTAATTACCCAGACTTACTTTGTATTTTTTTATGTCATAGGTTAGTCGTTATAAGAATTAATAATGTCAGCAATACTATTGTTTTCCAATAATTATATTACTTTAGATAATGGCAAAACCTCAAATTGTGAAATTGTCAAAAATATATTTTAAGTACTCTAACAAATAACTTAGATCAAGTATAGAGCATTTCATCTGTAGGATAAAAAAAGACCCAATTTAATTAAAGTAGCAAATATACTGATAAAAGAAAAAAATGTAAGTAATACAATTCAAAATGCTTTCATATTTGACTTTTTGTTAGTTTTTATTTATTCTGTTGTGCTTTCTCCATGATCCTAAATTATTGAAAACTGTCTGTTTTCTTAACTGAGATGATGTAATAGATATTTTGCAATTATACAATATTCAAACAATTTAATTGAATTAGGAATACTGAATTTTATTTTATTTTATTTTGAGCTGAAATCTCACTCTGTCACCCAGACTGGAGTGCAGTGGCCGCTCCCAGCCACTGCAGCCTCGACCTGTTGGGCTCCGGCGATCCTTCCGCCTCATTCTTCCAAGTAGCTGGAACTACAGCCGCACGCTACCACGCCCGGCTAATTTTTTTTTGATTTATTGCAGAGATGAGGTCTCAACAAGTTGCCCAGGCGGGTCTCGAACCCGCGGGCTCAGGCAATCTACTCACCTCAGCCTCCCAAGTGCGGGATTACAGGCTGAGCCACCAAGCCCGGCTTGAATTTTATTTTTATTTTTATTTTATTTTATTTTTACTTATTTATTTTTTTGAGTTAGAGTCTCACTCTGTCGCCCAGACTGGAGTGCAGTGGCCGCTCCCGGCCACCGCAGCCTCGACCTGCTGGGCTCCGGCGATCCTTCCGCCTCAGCCTTCCAAGTAGCTGGAACTACAGGCGCGCACTACCACTCCTGGCTAATTTTTTTTTTTTTTTTTAATTGTAGATATGAGGTCTCACCAAGTTGCCCAGGCGGGTCTCGAGCACGTGGGGTTAGGCAATCCACTCACCTCAGCCTCCCAAGGCGCGGGATTACAGGCTGAGCCACCGAGCCTGGCTGAATTTTATTTTTAATTTTAAGTATTTATCCCTGGACTTTAGAAATAGAAGCGTTTGGTAGTAATGTTATTATTATAAAATATTGCTAGTATTTGCCTCAAATCTTGCATACTATTCAAGTTGTATGTACACAAGTATGCATAATTTTTTGATTATTTTTATATTCCCTTAACTACTGAGAGCTTTGAAAAGAGACACACATCATCCTCTTTTAGTTGCTTTGACAGTATCTGAAGGATTGGAAGACCTACTATTTTAGTTGCATCTTCTTGATAATTCTCCAAGTATCCCTTCCTAGTGCATACACCAGCTTACCTAAAAATTGAAAGGAAGGAAAACATTGGAAACAAGGAAAAGTACACATCATTTTAGCTAATTAATTGCTACAATCTAACTTTCCCTTACCCTATTTTACTGTATTGTTTTACTCCAGTTTCTCCTGAAATGCATTGTAATGTGATTTTGTAGCCAAACAATTTAGAGTATTCATAATGTATATAACACTTAAAAGTTAGTCAGTAATTTGCTTCCATTTTGCAGATGTAATTCATTTTAAAATATACATAATCCATATTGAACAATTTTTAAACTATGGAATAAAAAAAATAATTAGTGCATGTAACATGGCAAAGTCATTAAATTCTATGGCCACTTCACCTGGATATTAATATGAATGCTTTACAATATTGGTGACAGAGCAGTGCTTTCATCACTGGGATATGTGGAAATAAAGCCGATTTCCTTGTGAAATAACTTCTCACTAGAGTAGCTTAAGTTGGAGCATGAGTTAGTTTATAGTACTTTATGAAGAATGCTGTATATTGAATGCAGTTGAATATACTAGCAAACTGATAAAAGAGTGCTGCCTTCATAACTCCATGGGTATTAATTACATTTTTATGGTTTTCATTGATATTTACAATGCTCATTATGCCATTAACAATTTGATCCTAAATCAGGTTGAAGTTTGTTATTATTCTGCAGATTCTTATTTATTAAATGGAAAGTAAACTTTCTTTAGACTATTTCTACTAACCGTGCACACTAACCGTGTACACTGTGAAATATAATGCCATCTAAAATAGCTAAAGAAAAAAATTGTTTTTTAAAGAACAATGTAATTAAAGGCGGTATAATTTCTAAAAATACTTGACACCTATATTTCTGTCAAAATCATGATATAAATTGTATAACATCTATGATACAGTAAAGTTCTGGATCAGATTTGATCCATTCTTCTACAAAGATAACATCTTGGTTTTTAGCATCCAATATGACTCTTCTTAATTTGTCCTTGAAATTAGAATATAGAAGTTTAGAATAGAAAGTGTGAACTAGCTTTAAGCTTTTTAAAAATAATGTATTTAGCTGAGTCAGTTCAGATCTCCAAATTTCTCCCTCCAAGGCTCCGCTCCCTTTTCAAAAACAGTATCACTGACTTATAAGGATTATTGTCTTTGGTTCCTGTGTCAGAGAGTTGAGAGGTGGAGGCAAGGGACTGCATTTTCAGGATGCCACATGTGTGCTCTTTGATCTGAGGTACAGTGTGCCTCAGGGAATAAATTCAATCTTGATTTCTTTAGTCAATCATCCACTATCAGGTACCACTGCCCTGATTAGCAGGCTGAAGAAAAAGAGCATATTGTGAGTGTGTGTAACAAAGATGAAAAATAGTGATGAGCAGGTTGGCAGTGAATCAGCCCCCAGTTGCTCTGTGTGGCACTTGCTTTCTCTTTCTCTTGCATAAATCTCCTTAGTGAGTGAAGGAACAAAAATCAGTATTCCCATGTTTCTTTCTACAAACTGATAATTTTTTTCCAGATAGTAGTTTTCTTTATCTGTTTAATCCATTTTTGCAAAATGTAAACTAGAAAGAGAATTAGCAGGATGCATTTTGGTACTTTCAAAAAGAGATTCACATATAGCCTGTACCTGCTTAACATTTCTGCTGTTCTGTGAACCAAGCCAATGGCTAACCCTTGGAAAGTACTTGGCACCACACACCTGTGCTCTTCCTGCTCCCCTGGTGAGAAGATGTTACAAGGCTGTAAAATGGTTCTCTAGATCCAGAATGATCTAGAGAATATACTAGCCATCTACTACCCAATGGTGATATCCTTCCAGGAAGATTAGGGCCTAAGGATTTTCTGAAATGCCTTCATGTCCTCTTTTCTTCGGCTAAAGTAAAGGAGATACTGTTACCAAACATATCATATAAGGATATATGCTGACAACAGCTACTATTGTTATAGTTTTCTGAGGTACATATTTGGGATTCATTCTTGTGTACTGCAAAGTACTGTGTTAAGGCAAAATTGGAAGCTCTGAACAGATGACTAAGAGATGACTAAGAGATGACTATATATATATATATATATATATATATATATATATATAAAACTTGTATCTTAAGTCTTTACCAAGTTCCACTAATCTATTTCAAAATTAATTCTTGAAAAAATATTAAGCTTTATTTGCAAATACTTCCTCTAGGAAAAAGACAAGGTACAAATGTAGTTATATCATAAATACACGGTGTGCTCCATATCCTGCTGAATTTATTTACTGTTGTATTTGACCTTGATGATGGAGTCATCATCAATAGTATGGTTAAGGTCAATAGTTGCATTATTTTGAGACAAGATCCAAAGTGTAGAATGTTCTGTTTTGCTTTACCATGTTAACAGTTTAGAGTTCTCTCTGTACTGCTGATGTAGTGATATATTCATTCTCAATTTTTTTTTTTTTTTTTTGAGTTGGAATTTCAATCTTTCGCCCAGACTGGAGTGCAGTGGCCGCTCCCGACCACTGCAGCCTCGACCTGCTGGGCTCCAGTGATCCTTCCACCTCAGCCTTCCAAGTAGCTGGAACTACAGGCGTGTGCTACCACACCCAGCTAATTTTTTATTTATTGTGGAGATGAGGTCTCGCCAAGTTGCCCAGGTGGGTCTCGAACCTGCAGGCTCAGGCAATCCATTCACCTCAGCCTCCCAAAGCGTGGGATTACAGGCTGAGCCACCGAGCCTGGCTCATTCTCAATTATTAAACAAAAGATTTCAACACCTATAATTAATTACACATTTGAGAAAAGGAACACAAACTAAGATAAAGTTTGGCTTTTCTCTCCCTTGCAAAGTCCAGAAAGAGTATGAAGAAAATAACAGTGCTAATAATAATCATAATCATTTTCTCTCTCCCTCCTCTTTCGGGGTGTGTGTGTGTGTGTGTGTATGTGTGTGTGTGAAGCACGGAGAGAAACATTCTTTTGATTACATTTACTAATTAATCCCCTTCTACTGTGTGCTTAACTTTAAATGCTGTGTCATTGTGGTATGAAAAACATATCCTTATCTTTATTTTATAAAAGAAGAGTGACCAACTCAGAGATAAATAGTAAGTTTCTGACAAAAAGATTTGCTTTTATTAATTACTTGAACTAAACTAATGATTTCTAATATATCTTTCATCAGAAATATTTATTTTATCAATGTAACAAGTACAAAAATCTCAGTAAGCAGCAATGTATTTATACACCTAGGTCTTTCAGAAGGTGTATTCTACTAAATGCTATTATGTCTATTAAATTGTCATAAATGAGTTTTAAAAAGGCATCCTAGTTTTTAGATTGTATGGTACTTTCTAGTCACTGAGAAGTAAACAATGGAGTGGCAATTGTTTCTTTGTATACTAGGGCATAGAGATCAAAGAATGAATGAATCCGCACAATATAAGAATCTTCAATGTGAAAGTTGCAAAGGTTGCCTTGGAACCATTTCTGCATTAAGATGCCCTACACAATTTTATGAGAATATGCTACATCTGGGCCAAAAACTTAAAGAATATAAACAAACCTTTTCTATTTTGTTTTATGGAAATTAATTTATTGATTGGTGTCTGGTAAATTGCAAATAGCAAATGCATTTAGCCTCTTTCAGTAGCTAGAACTAACCCATTTAGAAGTACTCTACAAAAAGGGTACCTGCATAATGAACGTTTGTTTACCTAACCCTGAATTGTACTCCACATCTTTAAAATTAAAAATTTTTTAAAAATTTTAAAAAAGCATTCAACTTCGAAAATAAAAATAAGATCAAAATGTAGAAATAACCAAAATGGATGTAATGGGCAAAAAGAGAACGGAAATCCTCTCATATCAATAATAAAGTGGCATTTTTTGCTCTATCATGTTCATCGTACTAAAATCATTCTACACTTCCCCTCTTTTCTTAAAATCCAGTGTTGAAAACTTTGAAAAATAACTTCATGTACACCTAGTGCCTTTAACTATAATTCTCAACAACCTTGTTTTTCCTGACTCAAATTTGTTTGGACCTCCATCAGGCCTGCTCTTTCCTGTGCCAGGATCTATTAATGATAATTACTTAGAATACTATCCCCATTCTCTGATACCATCACATCATTGTGGGGAAGATTGTGATCTTATCCCAGCCTATTCTGTTTAACTCTGACACTCCTTCTATTATAGTGGAGCCTTGATAGGATCATGCCTGTTAGGATCAGACATTAGTTGGAATCAATATTTGAAAATGTGCCTGTTTTTGCTTAATAGTAAAGTTAGTGTGAGGGTTGAAGTGAGATCATTTGTTGGATGAGATCGTACAACTTTATCTTGTCACAGGTTCTTTCTAGTACTTTATGCTCAAAAGCACAAGAATGAGGACTTGGGAAAATCACAGTTTTACTGACTAATCCACCTGGATATGTTAGCTTTTAGGTGAGTGTACCACCCTGCAAAAAACATATATATATATATATATATATACTAACTGTTTTAGGTCCAAAATGAGTTGGAAAAAATTAGGGATAATCATCATAACTTTTCATCATTATTTTAAAATATTGAGACCCTTATCATGTGGAGGCCTGATAAATATTGAGACATTTTGCTTAATTCAGTGGTTCTCAGCCATGAGCAGTTCTGTCCCTCAGGAGACATTTGGCAATGCTGAGAGACATTTTGGTTGTCACAACCTGTGGAGAAGGGGGTCGGAGGGAAAGAAAGTTAGCAGTGTGATTGGCATCTAGCTGGGAGAGGCCAGAGTTGCTGCTGAACATCCTACAACACACAGGGCAGCTTTCTACAACAAAGAATAATCTGACCCCACATGTCTATGGTGCTAAGGTAGAAAAACTCTGTGAATACTGTGACGGTACCAAAATGCAGAGGTGTTTGACAGCAGTGAATTTCAATTTTTTTTTTCTGTTTAGATTAGAAAATGTAGTTTATTTTAAAACTAAATTAGAAAGAGAGAGAGAGAGATTGGAGATTCACTTCCCCAAGGTAGGGGAGGGGACCAAAGCTTAAGAAAACATGGTCTGGCCATAGCTGAAAAAGCACATGGTCACACCATAGCTTAGCAAGGCAGTGGCCGGATTTCAATTTTTAATGTGACTATGTATCTTCCCAGAAAGAACAATGTTGTAACTGTACATGTTAATCCTTTTTCTGGTTGGTAACATCTGATAAATTTGTAATTAAGGAATTCCTTTAGGCATACACATCTAGAAATCTGAATAGTTTCCCTTAAATTTGTACTGAATTGAGCTTCAGGTAGAAAAACTAAAGTGAGAAATCAGCTATGTGGCATCTTTGGTCTTAACAAAGCCAAAACTCTTTATTCTTCATTGGGCAACATAGTCCATGTTTGGAACTTATTATTTTCAGAAATTAGTGAAGTATGGAGTGAAATATCTATATTTGCCATTTTCCCAACTTTCTCCAACTTCATGAGATTTGCTTGTTAATTTGGTTATATATTTCATTATTAGTATTAGTTGCTTATGTGTTGTTTATATGTTACTAGACTACATACTAATATATAAAGAAACAACATTGGGTGTTCTATTATAGTATCTGGGTGATTGCTTTTGCATAACAGGTGTGCCAAAAGGAAAATAAGCTTTAAAGTTGTTGAAGCTTTCTAATGCTTACCGGAAAAAATAGAGCAACTAATATATACAGCATTTCTGAGAAATAAATTAGGGAATGTATTCCTTTGGTTCATGCATTTTGGTGATTACTGATGTCTGTGCAACTGGATTTTGAGACTAAGCTCTTTCATCTACCAGGATAGTAAAGGAAATTTTTCTTTTTTGTATTGTTGATTCCTAAAAGCTTTTTTTCCTGAGTACTCAGATGGGAGCAGAGAATGGGGGCGAGAGGTCCAATGGCGGTGAAACCGTGAAAGATCAGCACACTTCTTTTGATGAAAGGTGGCCTCCCAGAGGGTTGGAGAATAAACATATGGGCGGGAGTGCTGCTTGGGAAAAAAGGCCCTGAAGTAAATGAGAGAGGTATTCCACTCAAGTCAGGTCAAGGGCTCACTACTGAGAACTTGTACAACCTCTCAATTCATCACTCTTTCTTCATCCATTTCCATAAAGGCATCATAGAATATCCTTCATGCAGATTTTTGAATGCCGAAAACCTGTAAGAAAGGGTGGCAATATAAACAAGTATTTTATTTTTGCTTTTAAAATTATTCATGAAATAAAAGTTTATCATATTTTTCTTTTGTTTAGTGTTACATTTTTTAAAAGGGTCTGAATTATATTTTAGTCTTTTTGGCAGCTGAAATAAGTAATTTGCAAGTGTCAAATCATTATTTTAAAATATTGAGACATTCTAAATCATAATACTGCTTAGGTGTATACTTTAACCAAAAAGTAACATAATTTTTGAGATTAAGTGTTTTTCAGATTAACTTTGGAAAAATGGGACTATTAATTCTTTTTTTAAACTTTGACTTTAATTTTTCTAAAGATTCTAAAATTACAAATTATGCCTTTATATTTTCAATAGAGTATATCTTATCATATGTAACAAGAAAAAATACTTTAAAGAAAATATATTACTTTTTTCTAATAAATCTGATTTTGAATATTCCAAGGAAAAGACAAGCAGGGGATTTAGTCCTGTACTTAGATTTTTTTTTAACCTCTGGTGTCAAAACTACAAAGTAGCTTGGTTTTGATAGTGTTAAGTAAACTAAAAACAACCCATTGCTCCTACCCTCTATTTTCTAGTACTTTATGGTCCAACAAGTCATTTCTTCTTGTGAAAGAAGAAAAGTCTTCATGTGTTTATATTTGATGGATTAACAACAGAAAATTAAGGAATTTTACAAAAATTTCAACTTGGCAAGTAGTAGCAACCCTTATCATGTGAAGGCCTGATAAAATTCTCTGATAAAAGCACCAGAGAAAGTAGTCTGGACAATGTCTTAAAAATACTAGGTATCCGACAGTGGTCTGTATCTCACTGCTCAAGTTGGGATGATCAGTTAAATGCAAACAGCACTTTAGATAACAGAATTGTTATTTGTAACTCTATGTTTCTGCCCTTAAAGGTAGGACATTGGTTATGATAAGGGGTGCATGTCTGTAAAAACTCTGTAATGGGATCTGTGCTTTTTCTCCTTCTTATCAATTTCAACTTAAAGCTAATAACCCCTTTTGGGAAGAAAAAGTATCGTGGAATAAACAATACTGCTCATAATTTAGGACAGGGAAGTATGGGAACTTCATCCAGTCAAGGCAACGTTCACACTGTAATCCTCATAAATTATCAATTATTAAATGCTTATTACCATGTCATGTACCCTATATTGAGAAGTTTTAAAAATGCCTTATTAATGTTCCTTTTTATTCCACACTAGGTACTATGAATATGAGGTGAATACTAGTGTACATAAACTTTTAAGTTTTGTGATTGTTTTTTTTTCTTCCTCCCTCAATAATATCAGCACACAGTGCTTTCTAGTTTCCTCTCTAAAGGTCTAGATCCCCAAATCACTTCAACTTTGACTTATAATTTGTTTTAAATGCATACCTGTCTGTTCAAATTGCATATGAGCTCTGACAAGGGGTGAATTCATAGACAATAACTATTTAATGTACTTTGTCTCATCCATCTATTCATTAATTAATAAGCATGTATTATTAGCTAACGAAATGCCAGGCACAGTCACAGGCAGTTAAGATATTGCAGTATGCTTGAAATAGACATTGATCTTGTTATCCTGAAGATTATATTCTAGTGGAAAGTACAGGCAGATAAATGGCAATTACTATATAGTAGGCAATTGGCAATCTAAGTGATAAATAGATGAAACATAGTATGCTAAAAGGGTATCTAACATAGAGGTGGATCGTTTGAGTATAGGAGTTTGGTGTTACAGTGAGCTATGATCGTGCCACTGCACTCCACCCAAGGTGACAGAGCAAGACCTTGTCTCTAAAACAATTTTAAAAAAGAAAAAGAGTACCTAACATATGTTTAAGAATAAAAACAAATAAAAGTGATATATAAGAAAAGTGCTGAAGAATGAGTAAGAATAAATTAGTTTAAGAGTATTTGGGTGACTTGGGAGGGGTCAGGGTGTAATGAATGGGCGTGTATATATATATATGCTTTTCCTTTGAGCAGGCATAAAATTGGGAAAATATTCCTGCCTTCATGGAGTTTACCATCTAATCAAAGGCTTAACCAGAACAGATAAAATTATTTTAAGTGTTGCATATAGAAGTGAAAGCTTTGGACTTAACATTAGGGAATGAATGACACCTGCATGGAATAAAAGTGAAGATGATGTCTCATAGCACTAAAATAAATGACTGCTTTAGATAAAAACAAACACCTACCCTTTATTTCAAATTTGCAGTGTGAACATGTTGTTATATTACGTGTAACATCAGAATAGTCAAAATGCTTTTTGCATGAGAATGCATGCCATATACTAAAAACCAAGGAAAAAACCTTACAGTTAAAAAGCTGAAAGTTCAGCCGGGCTCGGTGGCTCAGCCTGTAATCCCGCGCCTTGGGAGGCTGAGGTGTGTGGATTGCCTAAGCCCGCGGGTTCGAGACCCACCTGGGCAGGCGAAACCTCATCTATACAATAAATCAAAAAATTAGCTGAGCATGGTAGCGTGCGCCTGTAGTTCCAGCTACTTGGAAGGCTGAGGCGGAAGGATTGCCGGAGCCCAGCAGGTCGAGGCTGCGGTGGCCGGGAGTGGCCACTGCACTCCAGTCTGGGCGACAGAGTGGGACTCCAACTCAAAAAGCAAACAAACAAACAAACAAACAAA